>KE371328.1:0-20446 GCA_000418225.1 Zizania latifolia
GTTCACATGGATCTTTGGGTAATCATCGATCGATCAGAAATTCAGATGGATTAATTGATGGATTCAGCGACTGGGATAAGTAACACTGAGATGGGCATGCATTTCAAAAATAATGGTGTCATACGGTGCCCTAACAGGGAGGAAACAGCCTAACTTAATTTTCAAATATGATACTATGCAGTCACTTTAATTTCTTCGTAACTTTATCACTGACATATATGTCCGATAGTACTAAGGCTCACATATCAATGACAAAGTCACTCTATAGTTAAGTATAGACTCCCTTAATTTTATTTTGTGACGAAAGTTATCAGCTTTCATCTAGGAGCCGAGGGCCTTAACTTACTCCCTCTATAAAAAAACTTAGGATCTATATTTTTTTAGCGTACATGGTCTTTAAAACAGAACTTTAATATTATTTTTATAATATATTATCGACAACTGTAAAATGAATTTTATATAGAATTATTTATATATATGAATTTAGTATAATTTCAATTATATCACATTTATAACACGCAAATACATGTTTTAACTTAATTATTATTTTAAAAGATTGACCTTTTAAATGCTTAAGTGTTTTATATCTTACGACCTAAAAAGTACTGGTTCTCTGATTAGCAAGACTAAGAAAAAGCAAGGATCCAAGCATATCAACCTTGCGCACGTAGAACTGAATCAGTTTATCGAACCAGCTCTGTTATTACGAGCCAGGCTAATTAAATACCATACAACAAGCCGACACTACTGGAAACATAATTTTTCTATTGGCGTTGGTATTTCTTTGACGGTTTTTTAGTTACTGACAGGAAAATAAGTTTGTTGGGAGAAATTACTTTACCCTAACAGTGCTTCAATAACAGTGGTTGTGAAGCCTCCTTCAAAGGAGCAGGTCGACGCTACGTTTAGAGTTATGTCGAAGCCTTCTAGCATGCCGAAGCCCTCTTCGGCCTGCGTGGTGCGGAGCCTCCGAGAGCGCCTGACAGTGGCCTCGAAACAGCGGTATTCTTATCCCCTCCGACGAGATATGTGTTCAGGTCCGTTCACACGAAGGGTTACTAAACTATCCCTATGTAATTTCACTGTTCACGCTGTAATAGTCGGTCGGGTATAGAGGGTAACTTCGTATTACCCTGTAGTAACTGTGCCTATAAACACCCTCCCTTTTACAGGGTAAGGGGGATCGAACTCATGGAGTAGTAATCAATACAACTCTTGCTCTAAGGTTATTATTCGTTCGGAGGCCTAGAGCACTATTCAAATCCTAATAAGCACTTCGAACCCTTCGAGGTTCTTAAACACTTGAACCTGTTGCGTAGTTCTGAATTACGCCAACAAAATTTATGTCTGACGGGTTGAAAATAACCGACAGGAAAATGGTTTAGTTCTGATGGGTTGAAAATAACTGACATGAAAATAATTTGGTTTGACGGTTATTTTATAACCGACAAGGAAATAAGTTTATGGCTTGACGGATTGGAAAGAACCGATAGGAAAACTGAGAAACAACAGTAAATGATGTTATTTTTCTCATGGATTTATATGTACCAATAGGAAAATTAGTCAAAATCTGGCATTCGCGGGCTCATTTTCCATCGACATGCCAAAAAAGAGCTGTGAAATCCAAACCATACCCAACCGTGTCCTCCATTTTCCCTTTTCCCCTCCCTGCCTCCCTCCCAATCTCCCATCGCACCACCAGCAGCTCCCTGCCTCCCTCCCGACGGCCTCCCCTGGCGCCGGCTCCCTCCCGTTGCCCTCCCCCGCGCCGCCCTCCTCACGTCGCTCTAGCGCCGGCGCCCTCCCCTCCGCTTCGCCTACTGATGGTGGGGCGGACTCGAGCAAGCAGCAGGAAGCAGTCCGCGAGGTGCTCCTCTCCATGCTTCCCCCGACGCGCCGGAGCAGTTCAAGAAGCTCTTCCCGCCGACACGCTGGGCCCGCGAGTTGAACGCCGCCCTCACCGTCCCCTTCTTCCACTGGCTTGTCTCTTTTTTATTCAGATGTCATCACAAATATTCAAAAAATAGCATTTAATGCCCTGAAGAACTAGTTCATCAACTCATCATTGACCATCCATTCACATTACATTTTCAGGTTATCAAGGTTGAGGTCAATGGGGTCAAGCAAAAGAGTGGAGTGTTCCTTTTAGTTGATTGCATGATTGCTTCATGAGAGCTAACTTCTATTGTAACCAGCAGCGCTCTCGTACAGCAAGAAACTAATGAAGCTGTGATAAAGCAACTCAAGTTGGAGCTGGAAGCTCATAAAGCTCACATTGACATGCTTAGTAGCAAGTTAGAACAGGTTACTGCTGATGTGTATCTGCAATGTAATGTTCTAAATTTCCTTTCCATGTGAAAGATAAATTATTTTGGAATACGGTGTCTAACTATTATGATGCACATATTTCTTGGCTCCTGCTACAGATAAAAACGAGATCTAGGATTTAAAGGATGTGATTATAATTGAACAGGAGGAGAAAAATGGCATGCACAGGGAGCTTCAGAATGCTAAAAATGAGTGTAAGTTCAACCTGGCATCTGAAAGAAGCAAATCAAGTTATGGCAAACCACCCATATTTCTTGTCTTAGTTGAAACAGAGAATAATCCATATGTTTGCTTTGTAGTGGCCCATGGATTCGAGTGTAGTGACCTAGAACTAACAATTTTAGTTGTCCAATGACACATTTGTGTTCTTTTTCTAGTTGGTTAATTCTTGACGGGATTGTTTTCTCATGGTTCAGTGAGGATTATGAAGATGAAACACTGAAGCAGGGATTCCATCTTGGTCCAGCACGTGGAAACACTGAAGCAGAAGGTGATGAAGCTCTGGAAGGAGAACGAGTTCCTGAAGCGGAGACTGGCGAGTGCTGAACCGGACGGCTCATGACAACCGGCTCCCCTTCTGTTGCACTGTATGTATCACCAAACCTTCATAGGCTACAAAATTAGATCACTGAATGACATGCACACACAGCAATGACATTCTACAATGGCTGATTGACATTAAGGTTTCTGTCAGTAAGGTCTACATGTTCAGTGGCTAGACTCGGACACTCGGTTGCTCTAGAACTGCACATAGCTTCAGTAAATGGATATGCAATTCATTCATTTGTGCTGACTGCAGCCAATCTCCAACATGTGCAAAAATTCCAACACAAAACTTCTGATGGGAAAACATTAGAAGCAGAGGCTGCTCATGGGACTGTTACTCGACATTCAGGCTACATTAGAAGGGACAGGAAATAAGTACGAATAGCATTGCTTCTATATTTGCTTGCACTCGTGGGATAGAACATAGGTAATTATTTTGCTTTTTGTTTATAATCACAAGTTTGTAATCAATCCGAAAACGTCACACCTTTTCTTTACCCACTGATGTGATAATTGCCTTTTTCTTTGTTAGAGCAAAGCTAGATAAAAATGATAGGTTGTTGGACTTCACGTAGAAGTTTGAGTCTGCATGCATTGAAACAGTTGAATCTGGGAAGATGGCAAAGAATCTGCACTTCTTACCCATGGCCCCAAATAAGCCAATTCATGCATATGTGCTGTTTTTTTGGTAGTTAGAAACTTAATGTGTTACAGCAGATTGCATCTGTTGCTGTAACTCATTTTGTTCAACAGGTTGCTGCAATTATAGTTCATTGCCTCTATTGCTTTGTTTTATATCTCGCCTGGTGTTCACATTAGAAAGATATTATGTGTGCATTATTCCTTTTTTAGAGTATCAAGGGAGTTGTACCTGAGCACCGAGGAATTCATTGATGTTGTGGCACGGCAACTACAAGAAAAGGCTCAAATACTAGCTACGGTTTAATTCGCCAATATGCAAATCCTGTCCCTGGGTGAAGCAGATCCACTCTAGCTGGGCATTCACAAGCATTTTGATTTAATTCCCTGTATAAAATTGTGATGGATGTTGTGATAAAACCTATATGAAATTTTGTTTTAATCTTCTATATAAAATTGTGATAAATGCTATTTTGAATTTTATGATAGATGTTGTGATGAAACTTGAATAAATTTCTGTTTTAATCCCCTGAAAAAAATCTGTTTTGAGCCCTGTACGAATCCTAACAGAAGCAACATGACATGAAAAATGTCAACACCTGACAGGAAATAACTTCCGCACCTGACAGGAAAAAATGTCTGCACCCAAAAGGAAAAAGTGTCTACACCCGATAGGAAAATGTTTTTACTGATGGTAAAAAGAAATTTTCCTATCGGCGTAACTTAAAGTGTCTGCACCTGATAGGAAAATGTTTTTACTGACGGTAAAAAGGAATTTTCCTGTTGGCGTAACTTCATAGAGATAGAAATCTAAACCTGACGACGTCGAATTTTCCTGTCGGGCACAAACCGTTAAAAAATTATCACACTGACATGGAAATAGTTTAGCCGTTAGGCAATTTTAATTTCCCTGTCACGCTATCCCTGGCGGGTATTTTCTGTCGGCACGCCATTAGGGAAATTGTTTTACCTATTTTTCTGTCAGTTTACTATATTTTATTGATAGTTTTTTGCCGACAGGAAAATCATGGTTTGTGGTTGTGCAAACACATCATAGGGAAGTAAATTGGCAGATCTACAGGTAGATCTCATCCTGCCATTTCATTTGGTTTAAATTTTGTATCTAATTTGAACTAAAAAGTAGGAGAAAATAGCACTTTTAAATTAAAGGAAAAAGTTCAAATTACACCCTCGAAGTATCGCTAAAGTCTGAATAAACCCCTAAAGAATTTTACTGTCTAAAAAGGGGAAAAATCTACTTTACCCCCAACTAATGCCCTGTAGATGAAAGTTTCCCTCAAGTATGAAACCAGGCTACTTACCCCCATTCTGTAATATCCCATACAAATAACCCCCATTGGTTGTTTTGCGCGGCGGTTTTACTGAGCTAGACATCCACGGTGTCAAGTTGTGCCTATCTAGCAGCGTGCTATTACCTTACATGTGAGTCCCACATGTCTGTAGATCCGCACAGCGTATTTCAACCCATGAGCCAACAGCCCGCCTCCCGAAGCATACACTAACACTGCGCCCGCAACCTCCCCCTCCCGTTGCCTTTGCCATTCCCATGTCTGTTCCCTCACGTCAGCAAGGTGATCACGAACTTAGCCGTCAGAGGTTACTGTCGTTGTGCCGTAGGTCAGTGGATGTAACTTCTCCCCAGCTTATAGTTCGTATCTTGGGTGGTGATTTAGGGTTCTAGGGTTCAGGGCACGTAGCCTGCTATTGAATCATCGATCCGTGGTGAGAAATGCTCGAGAACGCTTGATTTTGTGGTCAGGCTAGTGCAATGCGGTCCACATTGTACCAATGTTAGGGTTTGCGCTGAAATGGGGACTAGGGTTTCAGCTAGACGTGCAGCGCAGCAGTTCTTGTTCTTGCTTAGTGTTCTATTTTTGTGAGTGATAAATTAAGCATTTTTTGCCCTAATTGCTAGGCATGGACCCGTTAAATTACCTTGCGGTAAGATTTCACTTTGGAGGCTAGTTCTTGACTGTGGAGGGTCATTTGAGTTATTTGGGAGGAAGAGAGGGAATGTCTTACATCGAGCTAGACAAGTTGTCAATGCCAGAGGTTGAAGGACACCTACATGATCACATGGCATTCAAGGAAAATCAAGTTCAACTGCACTAGCTATTTCCAGGAAAGGATTTAGGAGTAGGGTTGAGACTATTGGTGGATGACAAGCCATGTAATGTGATGGCTGAACACATTACTGATGGTGGGGTAGTTGACATCTATGTTGAGGGCATTGTGGTGATAGAAGATGATTCTGAGCATGAATGTGTTAATGATGCAGAAGAAGTAGCAGATAAGATGGACATAGATGCACCATTGTCAATGCTAGTTCAGTTTAGTTCAACACCAGAGGATAATGGGGACAAAGAAGTACCTGATGATGCTCCTATTTCAGAAGATGAGGAGAAATCAAAGATGGCAGATGCTGATGAGGACACTTTAGAGAGTTTAGGTGCTGATTACATACCAAAAGACCTAAACAGTTCTAGTGATGATGAAGGAGCTGAAGAGCTGAAGCAGTTTGCTAGCAGAGTGAAGAAAAATGTGAGAGCAAAGAGGACATGAGAAGCTAGGTCTATGATTGCAGTACTTGGAGAGGGAGTTGAGGCAGAACAAAAGTACATGAGGACAGCCCATATCAGAATTCAAGTGATGACTACTCTTATGAAGATAACAGTGAAAGAGAGGCAGTTAGGTGGCAAAGCACAGAGAACAGGTTTGACAACAAGTCAGCAGTGCATGTGTTCTCATTAGGGATAGCATTCAGATCAAGTAGACAATTCGAGAAGGCTCTTGTGAAGTATGGCATAGTGACACATAGGCACCTTCATTTTACCAATGATGAGAAGGCTATAATAAAGGCTCATTGTAGTTGGGAAGGTTGTAAGTGGTTGATTTATGGCTCCAAAACTAGTAGGTCTGAGTGGTTTAAAGTTGTCACTTTTATAGATGAGCATTGTTGCCCACCAAGGAGGGATAACAAGCTTCTTAATTTTCGGAGGATTGTTGAGAGATACTGGGATCTGATTAAGGATAACCCTACATAGAAGTTGGGCCTAATCAAGAAGACAGTCCTCAAAGACTTTTTGTGTGATGTCAGCCTATCCCAATGCAAGAGGGCAAAGAATATAGTGCTTGAAGGACTTCTGGAATCTACCAAAGGAGAGTATGCAAAGATGTTTGACTACCAAATGGAGTTTCTAATAAGCAACCCTGGCAGCACTGTTGTTGTTACCCTTGATCCTGATCGGCAGCACCAAGGCAGAAAGCCATACCAAGGAGGAAGATGGCAGCACCACCGTCACAGGAGGTAGGGCCAAGTGGAGGACTATCAGGACCTACATGATCAAGAGGGATAAGCTATCTACTGTTTGGTGATAAGCACCGAGTATTTCTGCTCCTAAGTGTAATTCAGAACATGTGGCTTTTGTAGTATGCTACGGCTGACTTTTGTAATGTGAACCTATGTGGTGACTTTTGTAATATGAACCTGTGTGGTGACTTTTGTAATGTGAACCTATATGATGTCAATCTAATGGAATGTCCTAATATCACTTTTGTATGCCCTGTACCCATTTTAGTTCATTTCAATTTGAATGTCATGTGATGTGCACTTTCAATGTATTAGGGCACTTGTATGGTCCTAAAGTGCCAGCATTGCTCCATAATTTTTGTATGCTTTGGCAGTCCTAAATTCCCAGCATTGCTCTAGAATTTTGGTATGGCTTTTGCAGTACTAAATTGCCAGCATTGCTCCAAATTTTTTTAACCGTGTCCACTATTTTTTCAACCAGAATTTTACAAGTGAGCTACAATACATACAAGTGAGCATCATAGTCCATAAATTTTCAACCACATTCATGTCAACCAGAATTTTCAACCACTTACTCCAGAATTTTCAATAAGCTCATTTATTCAGGATTTTTTCACATACTCCAATAAGCACACAATACAACTAGCCATTACATATCACGTAATTGTCCACATTACAACTGGGTTAACACATCACATTCCACCTAGAATCTTGCCAACCAGAACAGCAAATACAGAGAAAACTACAACAATGATTGCCCTACTACAACAACCTACAGATACATTTCTATTTTTCTAGACACCTACAGCACCAATGTGCTTCTCCATTTCATCCCTCAGCTTGGTATTCTCTAGCAGCAACTTCTCATTCACAACACTGAGATTCTCCTTCTCCTTCTTCAGCTTCCATATTGCATCATGTAGATCACACATCAGCCGGTGAACAAATAGAGTGCACTAGGCATCAATCCATCGATAGAGGCCATAGTCCCCCGTAGTCTGCAAATTACAATGAAATTAGGTCAGCACAAGAAATTGGGACAAAATCAATTCAAACCTAAATTGCATAGCTTACCATTCTCGCAGGGCGCCGGAAGTACCTGTGCCCGGGATTGTCTTCGCTCCACGAAATCCAACAGGGCACCTTATAGTTGCATCGGCACTTCACCGCGAGGGAGTACTCTATCGGCCTGACTCGGTAAGGCACCGGCAGGCCCATCCCCTCCATGATGTGAGCAGCTGGCACCATGGACCTAGACACTAGGGACGATGATGATGGCATTGATGAAATTGTGCCCAAGAAAATTCTAGGGGAACCGGAAGTTCCGGCCGTAGCCGGAAGTTTCGGGTTATGGAGCATCTGGAAGTTCTGGTAGGACCAGAAGTTCCGGGCCAGCCCTAGTATTTGATTTTCTGGATGAACCGAAAGTTCTGACTGTAGCCAGAAGTTCTGGGTCGAGAATTAATTTGATATAGAAGGTCATTTTCGGAAGTTCCGGCTGTAGCCAGAAGTTTTAGGGTCCGGAAGTTCCGGCTATAGCCGAAAGTTCTGGGCCAGACGAACAGATTAGATTTGTTAGGTTTTAATACAGATTAAAGGCCCACGATGGGGCACTATATAAAGAGAGATGGGGCAAGCATGAAAAGGTTGCTGGTTATTGTTGCCATTGCTGCTATTGCTCCTGGTTGAAAGCCCTAGCCGCCATCTCTCCTCTCTCCACGATCACAAGTGTTATGATTGATCTTTCGGATCTCACGAGTGGTGCTAGCATGCCGGTGCGAGGTGACTCCATCTCTGTACGTCTGGATACCGTAGAGGCAAAGTTGCTGCATTGGTGCTGTTCTTCTTTCTTGGAGAACGTCAGATTACGCCGACTTCACCGTTGACGAACGGACGGAGCTGTGAGGAGTAGCTCGAGGACGCGCTTCATCGACTCTAATTCTGCTGCCTGAGCGCATCTCGAGGCTCAAGGTAACGATCCATAATCCTATTACACGCATGGTTCCTAGGCTAACGGGGTAAATTTTTGAAATTAAGCGCTAGCGTAGCCTCCCCATAACCCTACAGTGGTATCAGAGCCTACGTGCGTAGTGTTCGATCTGGATCGATCACATATGGAGATATGTGATGGAAATAGATTTTATCTAATTGTTTTTTGTCGTCGGATTTCTGGAAGTTCCGGGCCGAAATAATTTTTGATAAGAATGTTATTTTTGAAATTTTCGGTTGGACCGGAAGTTCTGGGTCCGAAAGTTCCGGTTGGACCGGAAGTTCCGGGCAGAAATAAATTCCGTACAGAAGGTTATTTTCAGAAGTTTTGGGGGTGACTCGGAACTTCCGAGCCAATTTAAATCCGAGTCAGGAGGTTGATTTCGGAAGTTCCGGCCCTGAGTCGGAAGTTTCGGGCCCTTCGACCGGAAGTTCTTGCTGAGCCGAAAGTTCTGGGTCTGTTTTTAGTTGCGCATAGTCTCCGCCTAACTTGTTTTTGCAGAGAATGTTGTGACTGGTATGGCCTTGCAAAGTATATGATACTCGCTTGTAATAACATGGCATGCGCATCATGATTGATTACAGCCCAAGGCTGTTCAAATATTGTACGACCTGCGCGTCGACATGTAATGCTTCAGCTCATGTAATTAGTATAGTGCTATTAGATGTAATAGGCTGATACAGGTTTATAGAGGCTTGAAGCGTGATGACCTAACGGATAGGAACCATGGAGATGGAGATCACCATGCGAGAGGGCCATACTATATCACAGTTAATATGATTGCCTGTGATATTTACTTATGTTCCTGTCATACTATTCTTTCATGTTCTATGTGCTGTAGGCATCGTTACCATGTTAGAATAGTTTTCCTCAGAAAATTAAGTATTGATGCTCTTTCCAATAGCTGCACCTACTAAGGTTCTCGATCATCGATGGTGGGTCTGCCAAAGCAGGATGCCGTCTTTTTTCTCGACCAGTTAGGGTGGATGTCGGACACCACATGCATAGTATTGGTTTACATAATAAAGCTATCAAAACGGTTATGGGCTTTGGGGCATGGAGTTGGGATTCAGGCATTGGATGCTACCCCAACGCACAAGAGTCACATAGAGATGTGATTAGCAAGTGTTGCTTACATATGTCACTAATCTTCTAACAGTGATGCCAAAGCTCTCTAGGAGTTAGATGAATATGGATCTTGTCCCACAATGTGTCGTTAGAGGGAAAGCGATCATTTTACATATTGTGGCATATCTTTTATTTGATAGAAGATTAACATAGCATAGTGCTAACCTTGCATTGTTGTTATAGATCATGGCACCTACTGCGAAGAACACTTTCGTTTTTAATCTGCGACCTATCCTTGAAAGGGAGAAATTATCTGGAACAAATTTTATAGACAAGTACATGAATTTAAGAATCATTCTCAAACAAGAGAATAAGAATTACATTCTAGAGAAACCCCACCCTAATGAACCAACGGATAATACACTAATTGCTGAAAGACGGGTTTATGAGAAGCACGCCAGTGATTCAATTGATGTCAGCTATCTCATGCTTGCCTGCATGTCCTCTGAGCTTCAGAAGCAATATGAGGACATGGATACTTACGATATGATCGTAGGACTGAAAGGCATATTTGAGAACCAGGCACGGACTGAGAGGTATAATGTCTCAAAGTCCTTGTTTGCGTGCAGGTTGGCGGAAGGCAGTCCAGTGAGTCCTCATGTGATCAAGATGATTGGTTACGTTGAGAACCTGGAGAAGCTTAGCTCTAAACTTGATAAAGATTTGGCCATAGATGTGATTCTTTAGTCGCTCCCTATGAGCTTCGAGCCATTTATCATGAATTATCATATGAATAGCATGAAGAAAACCTTGGCTGAATTGCATGGGATGCTCAAGACAGCCAAGGAAAGCCTTAAGAAAAGTCCGAGTCATGTGATGATGGTTCAAAAGGAAAGTAAGAAGAGAAAGCATAAGGGAAAGGCTAAAACTTCAGATGCGATCTCGAGCTCTAAGTCTAATTCGGCTAGAAAATCCAAGTCGGGCCTTGCTAGCTCTGACACTTGCCACCACTGCCATAAGCTTAGCCATTGGCGGAGAAATTGCAAGTTGTGCTTGGAAGAATAAAAGAAAAAGAAGGGAAGTAAAACTTCCACTTCAGGTATAAATGTTATTGAAATTTATCTTGCTACTCGTTCAAGTGATTCATGGGTAGTTGATACCGGATCAATGATTCATACTTGCAAATCGTTGTAGGGACTGAAAAGGACTAGGAAGTGCGCAAGAGGTGAATTGAATATTCGTGTCGGTAATGGTGCAAAAGTTGCTGCGTTGGCCGTCGGCGTCTATTCTTTGTCACTACCCTCAGGATTAGTTTTGGAGTTAAATAATTGTTATTTTATTCCCGCCTTGGGCAGAAACATTATCTCTTTGTCATGTTTAGAGAAAGACGGTTTTGAATTCATAATAAAGAACAAGTGTTGTTCGATATTTTTGAATGCTATGCTCTATGGTGTTTGTCCATTGTTGAATGACTTATATATTCTGAATCTTGAGGATACACACGTTTATAATATTAATACGAAGAAACATTGACTCAATGATTTGAATCCCACATATGTCTAGCATTGTCGTTTGGGTCATATAAATGAGAAGCGCATGCAGAAGCTCTATAGAGATGGGCTTTTGGAGTCATTTGATTTTGAATCGTTTGACACGTGTGAGTCTTATTTACTTGGCAAGATGACTAAGACGTCTTTCACTGGTCAAAGTGAGAGGGCAAATGATCTATTGGCCATCGTACATACTGATGTATGTGGACCAATGAGTTCTACAGCTAGAGGTGGATTTTAGTACTTCATAACTTTTACCGACATCTTTAGTAGATATGATTACGTCTACTTAATGAGGCATAAGTCGGAATCCTTTGAAAAGTTCAAGGAGTTCTAGAATAAGGTACAAAATCATACTGGCAAGACAATCAAATTTCTACGATAGGATCGTGGAGGTGAATAGTTGAGCCATGAGTTTAATGATCATCTGAAGTAGTGTGGAATTGTTCCACAGCTGACTCCACCCAGTACACCTCAGTGGAATAGAGTGTCCGAGCAGAGGAACCAAACTTTGTTGGACATGGTCCGGTCAATGATGAGTCAAACTGATCTTCCATTATCTTTTTGGGGATTTGCTTTAGAAACTGCTGCTTTCACACTAAACAGAGTTCCATCTAAATCCATAGAGAGGACACCATATAAGATATGGACTAGGAAGCGTCCCGGGTTGTCTTTTCTAAAGATCTGGGGTTGTGAGGCCTATGTAAAGCGTTTGACGTCTGATAAGCTCACTCCCAAATCTGATAAGTGCTTCTTTGTGGGGTATCCTAGGAAAACCAAAGGATATTACTTCTATAACAAAAAAGAAGGCAAAGTGTTTGTCGTCCGGAATGATATTTTTCTTGAGAGAGAGTTTCTTTCGAAATAGGTTAGTGGGAGCATGGTGCAACTCGAAGAGGTTCAAGAACTACTAGAAAGTGTTTCAGCTCCTACTGAACCACCACTCGACATGCAAGATATTACAGAGCCTGTTGTCAAGACACCAGCCCCACGTCGGTTGGAGAGGTTGAGTCGTGCGCTCAAGCAGTTAGCGTTTTTGACCACTAGGCAACGCGACATATTATTGTTGGACAATGATGAACCTAAGACCTATTCAGAAGCGGTGATGGGACCAGACTCAGAGAAATGGCTTGGAGCCATAAGATCCGAGTTAGATTCCATACGAGAGAATCAAGTTTGGAACCTGGTCAATCCACCTGATGGTGTAAAAACCATCGAGTGGAAATAGATTTTTAAGAAAAAGATAGACATTGATGAAAATGTTTACATCTATAAGGCACGATTGGTGGTGAAAGGTTACAGGCAGATTCAAGGTGTTGATTATGATGAAACGTTTTCGTCCGTCGCTATGCTAAAGTCTATCCGGATCATCCTAGCAATTGCCGCATTTTATGACTATGAGATATGGCAAATGGATGTCAAGACGGCTTTTCTTTATGGAAACCTAAGTGAGGATGTATACATGACACAGCCTGAAGGTCTTGATGATCCAAGGAATGCTGAGAAAGTTTGTAAGCTGCAAAGGTCCATTTATGGGCTGAAGCAGGTTTCTCGGAGTTGGAACGTTCGTTTTGATGAGGTAGTCAAAGGGTTTGGCTTCGTCAAGAATGAAGAAGAGCCTTGTGTTTATAAAAAGGCTAGTGGAAGCTCACTTGTATTTCTGGTCTTATATATAGATGACATGTTGTTGATCAGAAATGATATTCCTATGCTAAATGCTGTTAAGTCTTCATTGAGAAAAAATTTCTCAATGAAAGATCTTGGAGAGGCAGTATACATCTTGGGTATAAAGATCTATAGAGATAGATTGAGGTTAATTGGATTAAGCCAAAGCATGTATATTGACAAGGTATTGAAACGGTTCAATATGCAGAATTCGAAGAAAGGTTTCCTGCCAATGTCACATGGTATTTCTCTCAGCAAGAGGCAGTGTCCTTCGCCACCTGATGAGCTAGAGAAGATGAGTGCGATCCCATATGCCTCCGCAATTAGATACATTATGTATGCTATGCTTTGTACACGCCCAGATATTTCTTATGCTCTCAGTGTTACGAGCAGATATCAGTCAAATCCGGGTGAAAGTCACTGGGTGGTAGTAAAGAGTATCCTTAAGTACTTGAGAAGAACTAATGATTTGTTCCTGGTCTATGGACGTGAGGAGAAACTCATTGTAAATGGTTACACCAATACTAGCTTCCAAACCGACAAGGATGATTCGCGGTCACAGTCTTGATTTGTGTTCTGTCTCAATGAAGGCGCAATGAGTTGGAAGAGTTCCAAGCAAGAAACAGTTGCAGATTCAATAACTGAGGCCGAGTATATTGCAGCTTCAGAAGCTGTAAAGGAGGCAGTTTAGATCAGAAAGTTTGTTTTTGAGCTGGGTGTTGTCCCTAGTGCGTCCAGTCCAGTGGACCTCTATTGTGATAATAGTGGTGCCATTGCGCAAGCCAAGGAGCCTAGGTCGCATCAGAAGTCTAAGCACATACTGCGGCGTTATCACCGGATCCGTGAGATTATAGATAGAGGTGATGTGAAGATATGCAAGGTGCACACGGATTTGAACCTAGTCGATCCGTTGACGAAGCCTCTCTCATAGCCTAGACATGAGGCGCGCTTGAGCTCTATGGGTATTAGATACTTATGTGAGTGAGTCGAGTGTATGTGAGAAGAAATTATTTTTGTCTATGCTGATGTCTATTTAGATAATTGATTATCTTGTTCCTTGAATAAATATCTTTTACATTGATCGGCAAGTTAATGACTTGTTTGTGAGACTCTTTGTGTTATGATGTTGTTCTAAATGATCCCTAATCTCATATCGTCATGTGGGACAGTGATGATTCATAGATTAGCACATCTGTCTAATTGATGATCATATTTCACAGATAATAGACATGGAGATGTCAAATCAGTGATGTGGACTCATGTTGGTGAACATGGAGTTAGATAAATCCACCTTGAGATACTACTGAAATTATTATTTTATATGTGCCATCAGTTGTCATCTCAAATGGTGTACCTACAGAATCCTTAGACCTGAGATCGTCATTGATTCCAGAATGTGTAGTAGCATACTTAGGGGCTTCCAAACGCTATTCCATAATAGGGTAGTTATAAAGGTTGCTTTCGGGTGTGTCACGAAACATGTCGTGGGATGCGAGTGGTCAAGATGGAATTTACCCCTCCTACATAACGGGAGAGATATCTCTAGACCCCTTGAGGTAGTCGGATTGGAAAGTACATAATCATGCCACTATGATCAAAGAGTTGATCATGATTGAATCCACTACTTGATCGAGTAAAGTGTTGAGCTATCAATAAGGATGGCACGAATCTCGCCTTGAGCTTGACTGATGTCGTATGGTAAAGGGATTGGTGTGTGAGTATATCAAGGTTAAGAAAGTATGATTTTGATTTTGTATGTATTCGGGGGTCAATATGTGCTGTTAGGTACTGCTATTGATCGGCGATCCGGAAATGGTTTCCGGGTAGCCGCCGTTTGCGTATGAACCTATCGGGTCACACGCTTAAGGGGATGTAATTCAAATCTTGTAAAGAATTGGTTCTTGTGCAAGTGAGAGATTGATGGAATTGATTCTTTGAAGGGTGGTTCTACTGATGTGGCACCGGTGATGTGGCAAATCAATGAAAAAATCTGAATCACACCCTTCAACTTTGCCTAATATTTGAATAATCCTCAAAGAAAAAAGTGTATAAAAATTAATTTCAAAAATTCTCAAATCCAAAAATTTTGCGAAAAGCCCCATTTTTCCCTTTTCCTTCCTTTTTCCCTTTTCCTCTTTTCTTTTTCTTCCTTTCTCTCTCCTCCTTCTTCCTCCTTTCGTTTCCTCTATAGCGGCGTGGGGCATGGGCCAGGCATGGCACGGGGATCGGCGTGGGCTAGGCGCGACATGGGGTGCAGTGCGGGGCATGGCTAGGCGTGGCGTGGGTTGGGGCTGGGCGCGGCGCGGCGCGGGCACAATGAGGCTAGCCACGGCGTGGGGCTAGGCATGGCATGGCATGGGTGTGGCGCGGGTGCAAGGCTGGGCGTGGCACTTATGTTGGGGCAGGAGTAGCCACAATGAGGAGGAAAGGAGGAAGAAGGAGGAGAGATAAATGAAGAAATAGAAAAGAGAAAAGGGAAAAAGAAGGAAAAAGGGGGAAATAGGAGAAAAGGGGATTTTTCACAAAATTTTCTATTTTGAAAATTTTTAGAAATTATTTTTAAACACTTTTTCCTTCAGGGGTTATTTAGACATTAGGCAAAGTTGAACGGTGTGATTCAGACTTTTTCATTGATTTGTCACGTCACCAGCACCACGTCAGCTGCCACGTCAGTAAAATTGTCCTTAAAAAATATAAATTAAACTATTTTACAATACCGTTGGTGCTGTTCAGACAGTAAAATTCTTTAAGGGATTATTCAGACTTTAGCGATACTTCGAAGGTGTAATTTAGATTTTTTTCCTAAATTAAATGATATGGTCAATGGATATTACGAATGAGTAAACTTGGATCTCTAGTGGCATGAAAAATAGGATAGGTCCTCATTGCCGAGGAAAAGAGACGACGAATATTATTTTCCAGCAAAACTTATTCGACATCAACAAACTTTTTCTAAGTTATTAAGCACCTTGTATACGGTCTTCAAGTTTAATAGTTTGAGGTGCATGTGCTATACGAACTTTCAAATAAAATTTAAGAGAATTTTCTAATTTTTAAAAACAGGTACTCACTATATAGGGCCTGTTTGGTACTGCTCCGCTCCCTAATTTCTAGCTCTGCTCTAGAAATTTGTAGCCAAATAGGTTCTGCTCCGTGTTTTTTGATCCGGAAAAAAATTGAGATTTACGATGCTGCTCTAGATTTTTTGTGGAGTATATCAAGAGGTGCTCTGCAAAATCAATTTTTAAGAGTAATTGTAGAGTTCTATAGTATTTATCAACCCTGCCATTACAAACGTACCAGTACCGATTCATTTTTCTTTTTCATTCTATTTATGCACGTTTACTGCATCGGTGGAGAAGTCACGGAGAGATGGGCGGTGGCGCTAGGGCGACCGACGGAGGCTCTCGGCGGTGGGGATGGACTGTGCGTGGCTGGAACGACGGCGGAGGGCCTCCGGTCGGCGGCGCCGGGGGGAAGTGGCGGCTCGATGGTTGGCCTAGCGGTGGCTCAGCAGGGCTCATCGTCCATGGCGGCCTACGTGCTCGTCGTGGCTAGGCAGCCGTAGGCGCAGCACCCATTGAGCCAGATCGAGGAGAGCAGAACACACCGGCTACTGTTCAAGCAGTGGCTCAGGGGGGATGAGCTACTCGCCCGCCGCGTCTCGCTGCGGGAGGCCCGACTCGACGGGGCACGCAAGGAGATCACCTTCTTCTGCTACTGACGTTGCTAGCCATGCTATGGGCGCTGCGGTATAGACCTCTCCATCTTCGTGCTCTTCGGTGCCGCCTGCAATTAGCCACCACAATGTGTCTTCTTGGCGTTGTTCTTTCTAGATGATGAAGCGCACGCACTCGTGCAGAACTGTCTGTTCTATGAATTTTGATGTTGGTTACTTCCTGTCTGCTCGTGCACGGAATTGGAAGAATCATGCAAGCATCATAGTTCCAAGATTTTCAGTCATTAATCTGAGCGAGCTGTCCTTGTTGCACAAATGGAGGCAATTTCTCGATTCGATGCTTCACAAAAGCAAATCAACAAACTATTGTTGCAGGAAGGAAGGAATACACAGGAGCAGCTTGAGGAGCAGCAAAATATTGTAAAAGCTCATATAGATATCTTCATCTGGAAGAAGTGTTTGCAACACATGGCAGAAGCAAATTCAAATTTGTCAGCACAATTGCAAATGGAGCGAGAAGTATGCCATGTTCTGGCAAAGAAAATGGAGCACTACTGTTTCGGTGTCAACACCAGGGCCAACACCTGTTTGGCTGTTCTTTTGTTTCGGTGTTTCCACTTTTCACTAGCGTGCTTCATATCATGTTTTGCTTAACTCTGTTTTATTGTGTTGCTAAACATGAGGAATTATCAAAGAATGGCTTTGGCTAATGGCTATTTTTGAATATCAATATGAATTATTTTAGTTTAAAATACAAAATATTGTTATTGCGGTATTATTTACATTAAGGTATGTTAAAAAGTAGTATACAACAACTCAGGGGCAAAATAATACATTCTTATCCAATCCTAACATTTTTCAATCTAGATCTACTCTGCAAGCCAAACAGAATCAATTACTTCATAGTAGAGTAGTAACTCTACTCTAGATCTGCTTCTAAGTGAATTTCGAGCAGTGGAGCAAATTTTGGTTTAGCGTGACAGTCCCAAACAGACCCATACTATGAGGTTGAGACCAAGACCTTCATTGTGTTTTCTTGTTTTGGCTGCTGCAGACTACTTACTACTTACCATATTGTGATAGAGTATGGGTGATGAGGACATCACTTCTATGGATACACACGATACCCTTCAAGTATCTATGTAAGATTCTATCATCCAAGCTCAAGTACGATGATTAAATCTCCAATAAACTCATTCCTAAGTACCTCTTTACATAATTTTAAGAATAAATTGTTACTTAAGGATGATATTATTGTTAGAAACTATGGAGATGATGAAGAAGCACATGGAGACAAGCAAAGAGTTGGAGAAGAACCAATGAGAACATCTAAGCCAAGTTGAAAGTTCAATCCAACTCTAGCTCGAGTCCAACTCGGATTCTAGGAGCAGTGTCCATTAAAATCATCGGCCAGGCCGCATACGGATGTCGTTTTCAATGTTTCACGTATAGACGGAAAGCTAACTTCGGCACCTTTCCAATGGCGCTGGTTTCATTAAAACCCCTTCTGGATCAATGGGAATCATCGAAACAATTTGGCATCTAGAATCTGTCAGTATGCTGTTTTCTATGTTATTAGGCCTTTAGACCGTGTATCCACTTGAGCACATTAGGAGTGTATCTAGAACTACTATATAAGTGTTGTCTATAGCCGTTTAGCGTTTTTGAGTTTATTTTACATATTGCTTTGATAGCCACCGCACCGCCGGTTTTGTAAGTGAACCCCAACTCGTAGATTCCAATAGAATTTCAGTTTGATTGCGTTTTCTGCATTCTTGCTTGTGTTCTTCGATTCGCAAGCGAGGATTAGCCTTCGTGGCGAGGTCAATCAGGCTGTGCTTGGTTGATAACCAAAGGAGAAGTGATGCTGTGATTGTAGGGGTTTGATCTCACGGATCGGAAGCCGGATCGTGTGTATCGCGTCTCTACCAAATCGTTGTTTATCATCCGTCTGATAGAAGATCATGCACCCCGCCCTCCATCAGTTGGTATCAGAGCTCGGTTTACCGTCGGGTTCTTATATCTTAGATTAGATTGATTTTATATTTATTCTATAGTCCTCGAAAAAGCCAAAAAAATTGGAAGTCGTAGGTTTTCCTTTGTCCGAGATCATCCCTAGCCTTTGCACGTTTCAGTTTTAGAGTATGTAGTATTGAGTTTGTGTCCTAAGTCAAGTTCGGTTGCTGGTTAGTATTGTGATCCCTCTTCCTAAACCTTTTACACCAGCCGCCGCCCATAGATCCTCTTCGGTTTGCAATTCACATGCAAACTAGAACCTCAAAACCTTGATTCAGCCTACCTCCAATAAAACAGTCATAACTTTTACATACGAACTCGAAATCAGGCAAATAAGTACATCTCGGAGATCTACATAAAAAGTTAGGTCTAAATTTCCCTAACTTTTCTAGGTTCGTCAATTTTATTTTTTCCAAATTCGGCCTAGAAGATCGAGTTTTCCAGCCCTGGAGTTTCTTATACTAATTTTCTAGCACATCTTTGTTAGTCTACACGTCACTTCTTGTAGCAAAATTATGTCGCATCTTCTTGGTTTATCTTCTATGTGTTCCTAGTCAAAAAAAGAGAAGTGTCAAAAAAATAAAAAATAGTTCAAGAAAAAAACAAATCAAAAAAGAATTATAAAAAAAGCACATATAGTTAATCAAGAAGATATATGCGTTCGGAGTAGTCTTGTGCTGTCTTGTGCTGTCTTGTGCTATTTGTGCTGATTTTTGTCACCTTCTTTAGCCATCCATCAGCTTTCAAACTTAACCACTTCCTCATACAACCTTGTTGCCATAGGGAACACATTTAGACCAACAACTAGTACGAGTACTTTGGGCATTTATTCCATTACTATATGTTTCTGAATTGTGTTCCACCATGTAAACTACTTGTGTTTAATCTCTCCACATATATACTTCTGATCAATGTAGCTTGGGTCCTCTCAATCGTCGTTCCACTACCTCTTGAAGTCACCGACTAGGTTGGCGCGTGGGGCCAGAATGGCAGCGGCGTGGGCAAAAAAGAAAGAAAAAATGGCTGACGCGTGGGGTCCACGAGTCAGGGACAGAAAACAGAGAGGATGGGTCTGGCCAGAGGTTGAAAACGACCCTAGACGGCTGAAAATTCTCCGGTGCATAACTTCTCCGTCTTAACTTCGATTGGCACCAAACTTTAACTGTAGGTTCTATGTGCAGAGATGAAGACATCCTACAGTAGGATTTCCAAATAGGGCTACGATTCATCTAGAAATAAAAAAGGGATAAATCTACAGAGGAGCGGCGCAGGGGACAACGGGAGTACTCCGGTGATCAACGGCGGTCCTTTTCATGGGATTAGGGATGCTAGGAAGCTAACCATGGCTCCTGATCAGCCTACAACTAATCGTACAAAGCTACCCACGGTGAAGCCTAAAGGGCGTCATGGCCGAACGTTACCGACGAGCTCCGGCGGCGTTCCGCCATGACCAACCCACGGAACATGCATGGTAGGATATGAGGAAGCTACTACTGCAAGGAATTAGGTGGAAAAGATACCTCTGGTCAGATCAGGGCGCGGCAGCATCGACACGGGTCCCGATGAAGGCTCGGTTCTGGCGGTGAGGGCTGCGAAAATAGACATAATAGACATCGCTGGTCACTTTCCCGCTA
>KE371329.1:17184-32822 GCA_000418225.1 Zizania latifolia
CCGTTGTTGCTGCCCGAGGCGGCCACCGCGCAATCATGCTCGTCGTGGTGTACTACACGGAGCAACGCCGTGGCGATCTCATAGCGAAAATAGTTGTCAACGCCGAGGTGCTCGAGCACGTCCACTAGAGCCACTGTGTCAGCCACACCACTGCTCGTGGCCAGCTGCTGAAGCTTGTGACGCACCTGCGTCTTTAGCTGATCCGCTCGCTCCCTCATCCACTCCGACGACCTCTGCTACCATGCAAGCGTACATATATAATTAAATCTTAGAGCTAGCTAGCTAGAGTATGTGACATGTTGTGTCAAACTACGTACTAAACTGGTAATGCACAAATTGTAACGTAATTAAGCAGGGAGTATTGTTTGTATACATGTGAGTTCGGAGGGTTGTAGGTGACGAAGAAATCACCCCACACGGAGGGTGCAAGAGCGTGCCCAGTGGTGGCACCTGGAGCCAGCTGCGTGGTGCAAATAATTCCAGACATATTATCAATGTCGAGAACACTAGCCACAACCGCCTTGCTCCTTCACGTTCTACCTATGGACATCTCTCTTCTGCTCTCTGTTTAGTATTTATAAACAAGCACACCCCCCTCCCCTCCCTGTGCGCAAGCAGCCAGTTAATCGCCGCTTGATGGCCAAACATCTGGCCCTACACAAGACATAAGACATGTACCTAATTTATTTGAAAGTAAGACCATCCTACTTAAGAGTCATCAACAGTCAACATACACCATCTTGATGGTATCCACACAAGCACTGCAAACAGAAATTCACCGTATCCACAAAAAACTAACCTGCAAATACATCAAACAGGTCAGGAGCAAACCTGCAAGCTCCCCTGCCAAATGTGCTGGGTCTGTCGGGTTTCTTTAGTGTGCCCTTATTTGAATGGTGATTTCCATCCTCATTCAGGCAGGCGACCAGTTCCAACTGTATTCTCTGTCATGATAACACTGAGGAAACCATGATTCATCTCTTCTTCACATGCAACTTCAGTCAGGCATGCTGGCGCTCGCTTCATTTCTGATGGGACTGCTCTCTTCAACTGCCAGATATGATCGCCAGAGCTAAAGCCAGGTTTAACAAGCCATTCGCTATGGAGATCGTGATGATCGGTTGTTGATCAATATGGCTCCATCGAAATCGTTGTATCTTCGACAATCATCCAGTCTTTCTCGACTTGGAAATCTCTTTTCTTGGTTTAGCTCTCCAACCAGGCTCAGAGGTTTCCAGCTGTCCTTCGTTTATCTTTACTTAATTGGATCAATCTCCTTTAACTAATCCCCCTCTCCTCATTCCCTCCTGTATCTCTCCTCTATCCTGGTGTCTGCTTTGTACTCCCTTTTACTTATTAATACAAATCGTGGTAGGAGCCTCTCCTACTGGTTTCATTCAAAAAAATGGTGATTTCATAGTGTACCCTTTTTGCCATATCTTATGAGATTCAGATCCATTATGTTCGCAAGGTTGTTTCTGTCAATGCTTGTTTTTCCTTTGGTTTCATAATTCTTAATGTTTTGAAAATGATCTCACATACCAATAAGCAATTAATTAGTGTCTATATTTCCTGTTTTGTCTATATTAAATAGTATATAAATCTAAAATGACCTCTTAATTATCAAAACGTCAATAATTAGCATTCAAAAACTCAAAAAAATTGAAATATGGAAGTAGTGGTAACATCTAGCCATGCAAAACTGCAAATAAATCATGGCGAGGAGGTAACTGTCCTTGCATGCATGCACCCAAAATCGGTTGACCACTGTAATTTTAAAAGCTGTTTGTAAATCCGTTAACCAACTTAGTTTTAGAAGGTGTTTGTGCTGGTTATATATAATAAAATCGAATAGCAAAATAGTAAAATATTAGAAAGCGTTTCAACTTAACCTAACGGGATTATCAATACTAGATTAAAAAAATTATATTCTATATTTGACACGACATACTAATTGTACAAATATGCCATACCATTTGACAACTTTTCTTCTCTTATATGTCATCTTATTCACATCTAACACTAAAACTGGACAATTAAATCACATGATTTTAGCCTACAACTCAATTTTTCTCAAAAATTTGGCAACCAGAAGTGCGCGAAACATGCAAGCATGTGAGCTACTACCCGTCCTAAAATATAACATCTTTTAAAGTTTAAAATTTATCTCAAATGTAACAACCTAGTACTCTCTCCGGTTTCATATTTTTGGCGTTTTAGACTTTGAGTTTATGGATGCTGACTATTGACATTTTGATGATTAAGAGATTACTTTAAACTCATTTACATATGCATACATATAAACTCATTAACTATAAGTAGACCACAACTATATTTAATATAGGCAAAATAAAAAATATGTATAATAATTAATTACTTCTTGGTATGTGAGAACACTAAAACGTCAAGAAGTATGGGAACGAAGGAGTACTTGTAAAATATCACTTTTACCTCTAAAGTACTCATAATACCGTTAGACTTTATTACTTATTACTCCACCCAACCATTCCTAAACCTACACTCACCTGTCCCAAAGACCATATTATGTCTTTTTGCACATTTTAATAATATATACACCCAAACACAAATGTTATTATATTTTAGGACTAGAGCAGTTGGTGATAAATGGCAATAACTCACAGCAAAACATCACATGTATAGGAGTCCATGGGTTTTGTAGATTACTACAGACAGCAAAACGTCACACGTGTAGTGGTCCATGGGTTTTGTAGATTACTACAAATTAAGAAGACAACAAAACGTCACACGTATAGGGGTCCATATGTTTTGTAGATTACAACAAAGCAATCTGCCTTCTACAGGTGCTGCATTCACATGATAATCATGCATATGTGCCATTCACACCATCCTAAGTACATAGGGTACTGCATTGCTTGGTGGAAAAAACCGGATCGGACCGTGGGTTAAACTAAAAAAACAAAACTGGATACTTAACTGGAATCTTAGGTGGTCCATAGGTTTTGTGGATTACAACAAAGCAAACCACCTTCCATAGGTGAGCTAGTCGCACGGGATACTTAGGTGCTGCATCATTTCAAACCTTAGCTTGATGGCCATACGTCTGCCCTACCTAAGATAAGACATAAGACATGTACCTAATTTATTTGAAAGTAAAACCATCCTACATAATTCTTCTGTTGGAATGCTTAATTAACTCGTGTTTATCGTGATCCTACTTAAGATATTTATTTTCATATTTTCATAAGAAAAGGCGAGTCATGACTCATGAAATCTACATGATTATCTTCACTGCCATGTCTATTGTCTCACATTACGATAATCTCGCTTGGTGGAACCTTTTCACACATGTTTGTGGCTGGCAGTTGTTTTTCTTTTCTAAAATCTAAACTCTACTTAACCCCAAGTATATACCCGTAGACATATTTATCCCTAAAATACAAAAATAGATTCTTAGCTCCCCATCTATACTATGCTGGAGAAATAATCCTATAGGACGTTTGGGACGACGATTTTGCCTACATGATATTCCACACTGGCACGGGATACTGAACTGGCTTGACTGACAAGTGAGACTTGTAAATAAGTGCACCTCCACCTCGTTGGCTAGCTCCCACACTGCTCGCTAGATGACCTGCACCGCTGCACGGCGGTCTCCTATCCCTCGCCTGGGCCTGCCCACGCCGCCGAGGCCGCCGACTTCGTCGCCCACGCACCGAAGGTGGAAGACTTCAACCTGCACGGCTGTTGGTTGCATCAGCCTGCATGCCACTAACCCAGCGACCAAACCAGCAACAGCGCGTGGCCGCTCTCCTCAACCCCACACACCGGGCACACCGTTGTCCTTACCATGCATGATATAGGACTAAAAACCTAGTCAGATCAGCTAGACCAGATCTTTGTCAAGCTATGCCAACAAGGAAGGCATGGAATTTTTTAGTTAGGATTTGTTGGTCAGTTGGAGTTAACTTTCCACTGTGCCTACAGTCCTAAAATGCTAAATCCAGATCCACAAAAACAGGGCCAGGTAAGGGCAAGTTTGATCAGGTTTACAAGTGTTATGGACACGCTAGTGTAAGGGTCCGAAGGCTGGGGGATAGTGCAAGTTAAGAGAGGCTCTAAGGCTTAGGGCTAACTTTAGAGATTCATTGATTGCTTGATAATAAACTAATAAAGTATATGAGATCCCTTTATATATAGACAGGGCTTGACATACAAGAAACTAATCCCTACTGTTATGGAGACCAATATAATCTCTATCTCTAGTTCCTAACTAAAACCAATGCATTCCTAACTAATAGGAGTAATATATAAATAACTATATCTCTATCTTAATAGCCTATCATATTATTAAGGCAACATATATTATTATCCCTAAACCCTAAACCATAAACCATAAACACGCAAGCCTTTTATCTACTACCCGTCCTAAAATATAATATCTTTTAAATTTTAAAATTTATCTCAAATGTAACAAGCTAATACTCTCTCTGTTTCATAATTTTGACGTTTTAGAGCGAGTCTTTCGATGCTAACTATTGACATTTTGATGATTAAGACGTTATTTTAGACTCATATACATATGCATGCATACAAACTCATTAACTACAAGTAAAACACAACTATATTTGATATAGACAAAATAAAAAATATATACACTAATTAATTACTTTTTGGTACGTTAGAACATGTCTAAGGGCATTCTCAACCCATAGTTTACTATGGATAGTTTCTAAAGGAGAGAGAGTATATTTTAGACCTAACCATCCTAATGCATAGTTTTTATAGTAGTTTCTATGTAGGAGTGATTTCTTAACGCGTTAGTATGTGCGCCGACTTGGTTTACAAATGAAGAAACCATTTATATCCCTTTCCTCATTAACTCTCTTGCCATCTAAGCAAAATACTTATATGACACTATATTTAATGTTATGAAAACTATCCTAATCAGCGGGTTAAGAGTGCCCTAAAATGTCAAGAATTATGGAACCAAAGAAAATACTTGTAAAATATCATTTTTATCTCTAAAATACTCATAATACCATTGGACTTTATAACTTATTACTTTACCCAAACATTTTAAACGCACTCTCACCTGTCCCAAAAAAGATATTATGGTTTTTTTACACATTTTAGTAATATATACACCCAAGCATAAATGTTATTATATATATTTTAGGACTAGAACAGTAGGTAATAACTGACAATAACTGACAGCAAAACATCACATGTATAGTGGTCCATGGGTTTTGTAGATTACTACAAAGCAGACAGCAAAGCATGGGTTTTGTAGATTACAACAAAGCAAACCGCATTCCATAGGTGAGCTAGTCGCACAGGACAATCATGCATGTGTCCCAGGCTCCGAGCATCTACAACAAAGCAAACCGCTTCCATAGGTGAGCTAGTTGCACATGACAATCATGCATGTGTCCCAGACTCCCAGCCACATCATCGTACGTACGTTGGTTCCGTACGGCATCGTCGTCGCTGCCTAGGAATTGAGCGCGTACAAACATGAGGCGACAAGGCTCCGTGATCCGTACTCACTGTGCGAAAGCAGCCTAGCACGTACTTAGAGTCTTTGGACTATTAATATTTTAATGATTAAGATGTTATTTTAGACTTATATACTACACATATATCTATATATGACATGTAACTTATTAACTACATGTATAGAACACAACTATATTTAATACAGGCAAAATAAAATAAAAAATATGTACATTAATTAATTACTTCTTGATATGTGAGAATAGATATAAAATATCAAAACTTATGTCACCAGAGGCCTCTGTACTTATAAAATTTCACTTTATATCTAAAGTATTCATTACTCCATCCAAACATTCTAAACCATACTCACCCGTCCTGAAGGAGATATTATAGTATTTTTCACATCTTAGTAATATATCTAGTAACATAAATGTTACTACATTCAGCAAAACAACTAATGTATAGTGGTCCATGCGTTCTAGATGTACTACCAACTAAACCGCCTTTCATAGGTGAGCTTAGTCGCACAATATAATCATGCATCTGGCCCAGTCACAACATCATACATCTGGCCCTACATAAGACATAAGACTTATTTGAAAGTAGGACCATCGCACGTAATTCTTCCGTTGGAATGCTTAATTAACTCATGTTTGTCGTGATCCTACTTAAGATATTTACTTTTATATTTATTAAATGACAAGAAAATAGAGAGAACCCATAATGTGCACTAACAATGTGGGGGGGGGGCACCGGTTGTACAATCCAGACTGGTAATCTCTAGGAAAGCATCCTGATGTAGTTGTGAAGTCGTAATTTTGCAACTCTATCTTGTTTAAATCTTAGCATCAATGAATTTAAGATTTTATTTGGCACAACTATAAATCTAAAATTTCTTGATCTCTTGATGTCTATTTATGAAGAGATGGAAATTTTTAGTTAGGATTTGTTGGTCACTTGGAGTTAACTTTCCACGTACTGTGCCTACATCCCTAAAATGGTAAATCCAGAGCCAAAAAAACGGGGCAGGTCAGGGCAAGTTTGGTCACTTGGAGTTTGTGACTACCTTGGTAGATGGTGCAGGTGCGTGTGGACTTGTCATACTTGGGCGGCGGCGGCGGGTGCGGTGGTGTCAGGGGCCGGGCATTGGGTGCGACAGCGCTGGCTGGCACGGGGCGGTGGCGGCGCCTGGCTTCTAGGGCCCCAGGGCATAGGTCCAGGAGTGCTCTGCTGCGGTGCTGCCTGAGTCCTGAGTCAGGGCGTAGTAACCTTAGGGACCTACCCACCTAGGCCGTTAGCCGAGCCACCAGGCCGCTCGCAAGCCAGCTCAGCTCAGCTCATCGACTGCTGAGCCAGGGAGGACGGCTCGAGTTCGCTTCGGTGACTCTTCGAGCCGAGCCAAGCCAAGCCTAAGCTGGCTCGCAAGCCCCGAGCTCAATTGCCAGCCTTATTCATGAGTCAGGATTAAGGATTGTCAGAAAATAGGAACTGATTGATTAACTCATGTTCTTTTATGCATGAAATGCACATCATGTTTGGTATTCTATTTTCTACAGCTACATGGCAAACTGAAGTATCAAACTATCAAATTTGCCTATACAACAACTTATGTCGAAAAGTAAGAACCTAACAGAATATTTAGACCTGGATCAGTGTATCATGACATCAAAACATTATTATACTGATTCAGCTAAATGCCAGAAATTTGAGAAAATAATTTACAGAGGTAACAAGGTAACTAGATAGCTTTTTGATCCTGTCCACTACATTGCTCTCAGGGATATAATTAGTTCCTTGACAGATTTGCTATGCCAACTCTTGCATTGTGCCAATTAGCATACAACTTTGGTCATGAAGAAAGGTACTAATATTTGAGAAAGAGAAAAATGGTACTAAAAAGGTAGAAGACAATGCATTGCTAACGACCCATGTGCAACTTCCCAAATTAAAGAAAAAGGAGAGGGGCAGAAATACATAGTACTATCAACTCTAGGGTCATGCAAGAAATCCAATAAAATATTCTACAACCTATACCACTACCAGAAAAGTAACGTGAAGGACATACTCACATACAAAACAATGAAATATTTTAATACTGACAATGATTGAAGCAACAAGTCATGGTTGCACCTTAAAACATCCTTGTACCTAAGTGATTCCATCCCTTACAGCTTCCCTACATCACTCTTCTAAGCTCCTTTGCCCTATAAAAGTAGTGAGGCATCTCATATAACTACAGATGTTCTGAAAGGAACCCATGTTGTCCTTACCATGCATGATATAGGACTAAAAACCTAGTCAGACCAGCTAGACCAGATCTTTGTCAAGCTATGCCAACAAGGAAGACATTAAATTTTTTAGTTAGGACTTGTTGGTCACTTGGAGTTAACTTTCCACTGTGCCTACAAACCTAAAATGCTAAATCCAGAGCCACAAAAACAGGGCCAGGTCAGGGCAAGTTTGATCAGGTTTACCAAGTGTTATGGGCACGCTAGGGTAAGGGTCCGAAGATTTGGGGATAGGGCACTCACCCCCTAGTAGCTTCAGCAAGGCTGCCCCTTATCAAGTTAAGAGAGGCTCTGAGGCTTAGGGTTAATTTTAGAGATTCATTGATTGCTTGATAATAAATTATATGAGATCCCTTTATATATAGGGAGAACTAACATGACATACAAGGAACTAATCCCTACTGTTATGGAAACCAATATAATCTCTATATCTAGTTTCTAACTAAAACCAATACATTCCTAACTAATAGATGTAATAACAAAATAACTATATCTCTATCCTAATAATCTATCTTATTATTTAGGCAACACATATTATTATTGTGGAAGGTAAACACTTTCCTAATAGCACTGCTACAATACCGTACTAAGTCCATAGCACCAAGCCCAAACATTTCCAAGATTAGAAAGCAGGCCAGCCTGCAAAATCAGTAAGAATATAGTTTCAACTTTATTCTTTTATCTAATAAGGAGACGGTACTACTTGTTGTAATGAAACTTTTTGCCTAACTATGGTGAATGTCTATCAATACTCACTTTAAGTGTTGCATGGTTACAAGACTGTCGGTCTTACGGACAGATAGGGCGAATTGGATTGGTGGAGCTTTCGTAGTAGGGACTTCACAGAATAGCGATGTTCATGGGCCATGGCAGAACTAGACTTACAGATGCACAAAATGTTGCAAGTTCTTATCAGGAGATACGTATCCAACAGTTTATCTTGGTTCTTGCATGCTTCGTGTTCCTTACTTTATTCCCTTATGAGATGTTTAAAGTTAGTTAACTCCGCAGAGTCCTCACCATACACCATCTCGATGGTATCTACACAAGCACTGCAAACAAGAAGTAAACAAAGAACTTCACCATATTGACAAACTAACAAGCAAATACATCAAGCAGGTCAGGAGCAAACCTGCAAGCTTCCCTGTCAAATGTGCTGGGTCTGCTAGGCACACCAAAATACTCCTCGAAAACCTTTGGTTCCAACCTGCAGAAGATAGGCTGGTCTACAATCACGACAGGTCAGCCAGAACGGAGTCAAGTGAAGCGTGCATCGCACCTTGGTAGATGGTGCAGGTGCATGTGGAGTTGTCATATTTGGTGCACCATCCATCAGTGCCAATCATACTCTTGTACAGCTGCATCATCATTCATTCATTCATTCATCAGCATTGATTGTTTGTATCACTCATAAATCATAACAGTATTGCAATTTGCAAAGCAACGAGTATTCTTCAGCTGTTTACATCGTTTACATTACAAAATGCTAGTTGTATTAACCGAAATTTTGCATCTTTGGACTAACCTGGAGGTCGTCGGGGTGGTCGGCGAAGATCTCCTCGGGGGTGGGGAAGTCGGGGCCCTTGTCCAGCTTGCAGCACGCGCCGCACCCGGTCGCGCACTTCCACCGCACCACGCGCTTCACCTCCTTCTGCTGCTGCGGCTGGGGCTGGGGCTGGGGCTGGGGCATGGCCTTGCCCCGCCGCCCGCCCTTCCTCCTCCTCCCACCTGACGAGGAGAGGCCTACAATGGAGGCTAGCCAGGTGGGTTTACTCCTGACCACGGCGGCTGCGGCCATCATTGCCGCCGGCGACGCCCTGGAGGCACGCAGCAGCAGCATCCTCCCCTCCTCCGGCCCTCGCTTATCCCCCTCCTCCCTCTGCAAGGGCAAAGCCTCTGACAAGTGACGAAGGCCTTCGAGCAGAATACAATGGCCCAATACAGGCATGTTAGGCCGGCCCTTGCAAAACTAAACATGAAACATGCCATGCACCATAGAATCTCAGACTGATGAAAATAAAGTGTTTATTTTTTAAAACAAATTTTACCGTAAACCATCGTAAATCATCTAGCATTTATAGGATTTTTCAGACATTTTTTATAGACCAAGTTTTTGAAGAAATTACATCGTTTAGAAGTTCAAAATATATGTCACATGATAATCCAATCCGATAATCTACCAAAAACTGAACGAAAATGTTGGCATACTAATATGGGATATCCACTTCCTAAAAGAATATACCATCGGAGATATCGGACATTTGATTCAATAAGAAAACTATTCATTTAGATTAGGGGTTATCTCCCATAACAACAGGAAGGTAAGTTCTGTTTTAGAAATATCTCCTATTTATGATACCCTTCAGTTCCATTATTCTTCATGTCTGAGGGTTATCACTTTGGAGTTTCGACTAAAATACCCCTATATACTTACAAAGCCCGAGCAGCATGTAGCACAACACGCGCGGGATTCGAACTCAGCACCGGGCACTCCAAGCTCTGAAACTAGCAATATAACCACGAGAGCCCAATACTAATTAAAATGTCATGCAACTGTATTTAATATGAGTAAAATAGAAAATTGATAACTATTTAATCACTGCTTAATATATGAAATCATGTCTAAAATGTCAAAAATATTGGAACTAAAGGAAATAATAATGATAATGCTTATAAGCGGGCGTCCGCTTGGGCGTCCGCTTTGGACGGTCTGGTCCAGCAGCTGATCCTACACGGCATGAGCCAGTAGCTGCACGGTGTGGCCCAGGAAGCCTACACACGTGGCCTGACCTAGCAATTAAGCCTTTTTCGCCCGTCAAAAAATATGCACATCTAATGTTTCAATTAGTTACGAATAATGTTTCACTACAATCATACATCATATTTCAGCTATTATATCATAATATTTTAAATAGTTTAATAGTTGTTTTATTTTATTTATTAAATAATGCTTCACTTTTATACATTAATAGTGTTTAAAAAAATATGTAAATCATGTTTAACTAGAAACATAAATTGTTTTAATTTTTTACATATAATGTTTCAATCAATCATGAATAATGTTTCACACAATTACACGTATTATTTCAGCTAGTATATCATAATGTTTTAAATAATTAAATAATTGCTTCATTTTATCTATTAAACAATGTTTTACTCTATATATTAGTAGTGTTCCTCAAAAATTATGTAATCCATGTTTCAACTAGAAACATAATTTGTTTCAAGTGTTCACATATAATATTTCAATCAGTTCTGATCAATGTTTCACATAATATATATATACAATATTTTACTCGGTAACGCATCATATTTTAGCGCTGATAGTTGCAAGTTTGATTGGACGGCTAGGATTTAGCGTATAGAATCGAACGGCTGGAAGCAGCGTCTGATTTTTTGTCCTAGATTGGACGTCCAAGCCAGACTGTTCTCCGAATAATAATCTTATACATTCAATACAACCACATAATATGATGTATAACTACTATCTTGCAAAGAGCTCAACCATGTATAAATCTCTTCATAGGATCTATATATAAATAGTTTAACATGTAGTATACATGAAATTACCCATCCAACTGTCTATCATCGGTAGGACGTGACCTTAATGTAGAGGCTAAACAACTTTACTCACAAACTTCCATCTACAAATAATAAACTTCAATTCAGAGATTAAAAAAACTTTCTTTAATTGGTTCTGAAACTTTCCAAACTAATGATTCTTCCTTGTAGAGTTTAGATTTGCCTTGTGTCACGTAACACATCTGACGTGCGAAATTAAGCATCGCGCTAGTTCGACAGGGGAGACGTGCTAAAATACAAGTAGGTAAAGTGGTAAACATCTAAATATTCATCCTAAAAGTTAGCAACATTTAAATTTATGTACATATATTAAGACGATATGTAAAAAGATCATAATATTCTCCTATGTAGTGTGGGCATGGAAATAATTACATAGAGTTATAAGTAATAAAGTCTAAAAGTATTATGTGTATTTTAGACATATATATAATCTTTTATTAGTACTAGGTTGCTATATTTTAGAAAAAATTTAAACTATAAAGATATTATATTTTGGGATGTATTACTATATTAAAAATATTAAGATTTAATATATAAAAATAATGTTAGTAGATTTGTTAGAAAAATACTTTCACAATTATATTTTTAATATTTTATAGATATGTAGATAGAAAAGGTAATATAGAAATATATGTATTAATTTGACAAGATGTTTATAACACAATCTATATATGTGAAGAGAGGTAGCAAATAATACATGCAGTAGTGCAGCATATACATTATACATTACGTAGTGTAACGTATACAATACGTAGTGCAGCATATACACTATACAGTGTGCAGTGCAGCGTCTACAACACATAGTGCAGCGTATACACTATACATTATATAGTGCAACATATACAACAATACGTACTGCAAGTACACACTATACAGTATGTAGTGCAACGTATACAATATGTAGTGCAGAGTATACATTACATAGTGCAGCATATACACTATACAATATGTATTAAAGCTTACACAGTACGTAGTGCGGCGTATACAATACGTAGGGCAAAGTCTACAGTATGTAGTGAAGCGTCTACACTATATAGTACGTAGTACATCGTATACAGTACGCAGTGCAACGTATACACTATATAGTGTGTAGTGCAGCCTATACAGTACGTAGTGCATCATATACATTATGTACTGTAGCGTATACAATATGTAGTGTAGTGTCGCTAGTCGATTGTCGTGTCATTTACACTGGGATGGGGTTGAGGAAGAGGTTGGTGACAACGGCCTTGTTATCGGTGCCGAAGGTGTAGAGGTCCTGGACACGGTGGTAAATCACCTCTAGCACCTGCGTTAGGTTCACCACCAGCCGCGTCGCCGGTAGCCAGGCAGGGTTTACCTCGATGCTCGCTTGGTTGATCGTCCTCCACGCGTGCTCCACCAATGTGGCCACTGCCGCCACGGCCGCCTCTGAGCCCACACCGTGCTCCGCCATGTAGCACTCCACCATGCTCGGGATGTCTGTCCCGTTCCTCTTGACCTTGTAGGAGGCGATATCGTTGAGGAAGCGAGCGACCTCCCCGCTAGCACGGACCAAATCGGGCACGAGGCAAGCCACTAGAATGCCTCCACTGTCGCCGCAGCCCCGTCGTGAACGCCGACCAGCGCCACCATGGCTAGCGCCGGGTAGGCTGAAGACATGACCGACAGTTCGACGTGCTCAGCGAAGCTCGGCATGTACTTGTCGCTTGACCACTGGGCCTCCTGGTGGTAGTATTCAGACAACTGCTTGAACTGTCCATGCGCATGAGATTATTATGTGTAAATTATGCTACGGGTGAAAGAATTTCACTACAACAACGAGAAGATTGTGTGGTTTACTCATTAATTAATCTATCTGATTCCTTAATATGCATTATTTTTTTATCATGAAAAAGAATTAATAAATCAACTCAGATAACTTTATTGTCTTCATTTATTCTACTTTAAAAAAAAGATAATTTTTAACTTTTTGGTGATTAATAATTAACGTAGGATTAATACAAACAGGTTGTGAACTTTTGGAGCCCCAATTTCACTTTTCTTAATTTGACATTCAAAATTAATATTAGGAAGCTGTATATTGAAATGTAATCCTTTTAATCTGAACCATTATAATTTTCTAACGCCGAGATGGATGAATAGTTTTATTCATTTATTTTAGAGTACTGTCTAATCAGTATCTCTCTCTATATATATATAGTTATGTAGATGGATGGATGGATAAATAGATAGGTGATTAAATGTACGTCATGTGACTGCATGAATTGGAGTACATTACGCCTCAGCTATTCACGCATAAAGTTTCGTAAAGATTTTGATTTTACACCAGATTTGGCGTAAGACACGCGATACTTCTCGTGTGGTTCCAAGCTATCCTCGAACTCGTCAAAACTGCTGAGCAGCTTGATATAAAATACGTGTAGATATTCTGGCAGAATAGAAACAGCCGTCTTATCCCATCTGCAATATATAAAATGATTGTTCAACTCCATCAGCTTAGCTAAGCCCTTCGTAACAAAATATGATAAACTTTAAACTTAGATACATACATTAAGTAGATGTATAAAAAAACTATAATACTTTAATTTTCTCGTGGTGAGTGAGTATGAACTAAGTAGTTGGCTAGAGTAATGAATAATACAGTTTAGTAGTATAAATATTTTAAAGGTAAAACTAACATTTTACTAGTATTGGGTTGCTACATTTAAGACAAATTTTAAACTATTTTGAGACTGAGGGCGTAGCTCTTTTAATTTAGCAAGTCGATAAATTTGGAGCTTAACTAGCTAGGACATTAATTATTGATTAATTTCTACCTCTGACGTTGAGCTTATGGCACTCCTCTATGGTAGCATGGACATCATATGTATCGTCCATCAGGGATGTGAGCGCAGTCACTTTGGCGAAAATGATCCGTGCGCGGGAGTATTCCTCCTCATGGAACAGAACACACGCCCAGAGGTAGCACTCAACTATGCGGTCGCGAGCATAGCTTAGCTTCACGCTGTCGTGGACCTCTCTCCACCATCTGTTTGTACCAATCAGTTGACCAAAAAAATTTAAAGCCAACGGTAGAAGCTGGCAAAGACTGTAGTTAATTAATAAGTTGTACATACTCCATCTCATTCCGTCCAGCCAAAACTTTTACTTTCAAGAAGATAAAGTAGATAAATTAGTGTAGAGAGTAAAAGAATAAACAGACGGTGTCTCTTATTAATAAAAAAATAATATTGTGATCTAACTAATATGTAAGATGTCGAAATGAAGTGTTTTGAGGACAAGTTTGAAGAGCTAGAATTAACTCTTCTTGGTATGAAGAAAGTAATTTAACAAGTATTCCCTCCATTCCAAAAAATACTTTTAATATAAAGTTGATAAATCAGTGGTGAAAGGAAAGGTCAAAATCCCCTTATTAATAAAAAATAATATTATAAACTGGTAAGTACGAGTTATTGAAGAAATAAAACAAATAATTTGTAAACCGACGATAGTTAATTAAGAAGTAGAAATGCAGTTTTTTAGAAACAACATTAATGGTTAAAAATGATTTCTTTTTTGACGAGAGAGTAATTAGTTAATAAGGAAGACGCCATGGAGCTGACACAAATGGTAAAAAGGGTGGAAACTTACACACTGAGATCCTTAAGCTCCCTGAGGTGAAGAAACCTGAGAAGTTCAAAGTCTAGTCTCGCAAGCTCCAGCACCACGTTGTCGAATGTCTTCGGGTCCTTCGAGTACTCAGCAATGTAGCGCATTGTCTCCAGCCGCCTAGGGGCCCGTGGGAGAGGGATGTCGAGGGCTCGGGCGACCTGCCCGGCCATCGGCGACATGAGCTTGCCTTCCATGGACCGGAGGTGGCGCCTCGAGAATGCGATGGCGTCATCCAGCGCCTCCTCACCGGGTATAGCCAGGTGAGCCGCGTTGTACAAGCTCAATAGGCCTCGCGTGTCACTGCTTAGGCTTTCTCTGAAACTGCCTTTGTTGTTTCTGAACATGTTGAATACATCTGCATATATATATATATATATAGAGAGAGAGAGAGAGTATGTGTGTGATTTTATAGTCCTTCAGGAGGTATCAAGAGGTACCATAATTTTAATTTTAATTTTGGTACCTCTTAGTACCTGAGATATCAATATATACCAAAATTAATACTAAAAATTATAGTACCTCCTCAAGAACCATAAAATTTTTCATATATACGTGCATAACTTCCAAGTTTTAACAATATGTGTGAAGAACTCGTATGTGTAAGTGCAACACTACTGTAAAGTTGGATTCGTATTAACATATAAGGATGGAAAAAAA
>KE371329.1:56074-68136 GCA_000418225.1 Zizania latifolia
TCCTCTCTTTAGTACCCTGTCACGGGCCTTTAATCTGTTTGCCTAGACCGGAACTTCCGAAAATAACCTTCTGCATCGAATTTATTTTGACCCAGAACTTCCAGTTCGTCCAGGAAGGCCTAGAACTTCCGGTCCAACTAGAACTTTCGGCTCCTCCAGAAACCAAAACTGGGGCTGGCCCAAAACTTTCGGTCTAACCAGAACTTCCGGATGCTCCAGAACCCAGAACTTCTTACCCTAGGCCAGAACTTCTGGTTCCCCAGAATTCTCTTGGGCACATTTCCATCAATCTCCCACTTGCACAAGAGTCAATTCTTGCAAGCTTTAAAATCTAATTCCCTTAAGCGTACGACCCGATAGGTTCATATGCAAACGACCGCTACCCAGAAACCCTTTCCGAATCGCCGATCAATAGCGGTACCTAGCAGCACATATTGACCCCCAAAATCATACAAAGTCAAAATCATACTTTCTAAATCTTGATATACTCACACACCAATCCCTTTACCACACGACATCAGTCAAGCTTAAGGTGAGATTTGTGCCACCCTTGTTGATAGCTCGACAATTCACTCGATTAAGTAGTGGATTCAATCATGATCAACTCTTTGGTCATAGTGGCATGGCCATGCATTTTCTAATCTGACTACCTCGAGGGGCCCAGAGACGTCTCTCCTGTTATGTAGGAGGGGTAAATTCTATCTTGACCGCGCACTTTCCACGACATGTTTCGTGACACACCCTAAAGCGACCTTTATAACTACCCAGTTATGGAATAGTGTTTGGAAGCCCATAAGTGTGCACTACACATTCTGGAATCAATGACGATCTCAGGTCTAAGGATTCTGCAGGTACACCATTTGAGATGACAACTGATGGCACATAATATAACAATCCCAGCAAGATCTCAAGATGGGTCTATCCAACTGCATGTTCACTAACATGAGTCCACATCACTGATTTTACATCTCTATGTCTATGATCTGTGAAACTTGATCATCAACCAGATACATATGCTAATCTATAAATCATCACTATCCCACATGACGATATGAGATTAGGGATCGTTTAGAATAACATCATAACACAAAGAGTCTCACAAATAAGTCATCAACTTGCTGATCAATGTAAAATATATTTATTCAAGGAACAAGATAACCAATTATCCAAACGTACATCAACATAGACAAAAACAACTTCTTCTCACATACACTAGACTCACTCACGTAAGTATCTAATACCCATAGAGCTCAAGTGCGCCTCATGCTTGGGCTGTGAGAGAGGCTTCATCAACGGATCGGCTATGTTCAAATCCGTGTGCACCTTGCATATCTTCACATCACCTCTAACCGAAACTTCTAAAAATAACCTTCTGTATCGAATTTATTTTGACCCAGAACTTCCGGTTCTAACCAGAACTTCTAAAAATAACCTTCTGTATCGAATTTATTTTGACCCAGAACTTTCGGTCTAACCGGAACTTCCGGTCTAACCGGAACTTCCGGTTCGTCCAGGCACGCTCGGAACTTCGGGTCCAACCGGAACTTCCGGCTCCTCTAGAAACCGAAACTGGGGCTAGCCCAGAACTTCTGGATGCTCCAGAACCCAGAACTTCCGGCTCTAGGCCAGAACTTTCGGTTCCCCAGAATTCTCTTGGGCACATTTCCATCAAATTCAACTTCCGCCGACCGTCGATACCCAAGAGCATTGGATCATGTATTTTGACGGCTCCCTTTGCATTGACGGAGCTAGCGCTGGGATTATCTTGATTTCTCGCTAATGTGAAAGACTAAAATATGTTCTCTAGATATTGTTTACGGCGTTCAATAATGCAGTCGAGTATGAAGCACTCGTCAATGGCTTACGAATCGCCATCTCCCTTGGGATCAAGCGCTTAATGGTGTACGAAGATTCTAAGTTGATTAGTAGTCAAGTAAATAAAGACTGGTCCTGCACCAATGAAAAGATGGATGCATATTGCAAAGAGGTCCGAAAACTAGAAGGTAATTTCTTTGGCCTTGAGTTCCATCATGTCCCCAGGGACGAGATCTCAGCCGTCGACCTCCTTGCCAAGCTAGGATCATCTCGAGCACCAGTGCCGAGTGGTGTTTTTCTCCAAGAGCTCCAAAAGCCATCGGTTCAACCTGACGAGAGACAACCCTCGGACAATAAACAAGTTCCTTCCGTCTTAATTATTACTGACGACGATGACGATTGGAGACAACTCCTTATCGACTTTATCCTCACCGCCAAAGCTCCCAAAGATAAAAATTTAGCCATTAGTCTCGCTCGACGGAGCAAGCAAAATGTCGTTGTGGGGTCGGAATTATACAAGAGGGCTGCTTCAACCCGAGTGCTCATGAAATGCGTCAGCCGATCTGAGGGGTCGGACATATTAAAAGAAGTGCACTCGGAAATATGTGGCAATCATGCTGGCGCCCGAACACTGGTAGGTAAGGCTTTTCAGTCGGGTTTTTATTGACCGACCGCCAACGAAGATGCCAAGCTACTAGTTCGGAGTTGCCAAGGATGCCAATTTTTCGCCAAACAGAATCATCTCCCTGCTCAGGCTCTTCAAACCATTCCGCCTTCGGGGCTATTTGCGTGCTGGGGACTTGACATGGTCGACCCATTTCAGAAGGCCCCCAAGGATATGATTGTCTCTTCATCGCCGTTGACAAGTTCATGAAGTGGATAGAAGTTATGCCACTCAAGACAAGCACCGCCAAAAAAGCCGCAGAGTTCATTCATGGCATAATTTACCGGTATGGCGTTACCAATCAGATCATCACTGATCTCGGGACTCAGTTCACTGGCAATGACTTTTGGGAGTTCTGCGAGCATCAGTGCATCGAAATCAATTATGCTTCCGTGACACATCTAAGGGCAAATGGATAATGTGAACGAGCTAACGGCATGATACTCCAAGGCTTGAAGGCAAGAGTTTTTGACCCTCTCAATAAATACGGTGGTCGGTGGATGAAGGAACTGCCAGCTGTTCTTTGAGGACTGCACACTCGGCCTAGCCGTGCCACTGGTAGGACTCCGTTTTTCCTGGTATACGGGTCAGAGACCATTTTACCGGTGGATATGCCTCACGAATCCCCAAAAATCCAATATTATGAAGAAGGAGCCACCGAACAAACACGTGCAGAAGATATTGATAGCCTCGAAGAAGCTCGACTGGCTTCCATGGTCCAGTCTGATCGGTACCAGCAAGTACTTCGCCGATACCATGATCGCAACGTGCGTGGTCGATCATTTCAAGTTGGTGATCTGGTCCTTCGTCGAGTACAGTCAGCGGTCGGCGTCCACAAGCTTTCTGCTCCATGGGAAGGCCCATTCATTGTAGCAGGTGTGACCCGACCAGGTTCTTATCGGCTCATCCGAGAAGACGGCCAACGTGTTCCTAATTCTTGGAACATCGAGCATCTTCGTCGCTTCTACCCATGATGTTACGAGCTACGTACCTTTATTTTGGGACAATAATAATAAGTTTTTCTTTAACTCCACATTTTAACCCGCCCAATCCGAGTGCTTGAACTTTCTATCACTTTACCCCAGAGTCTATGACCCGCTCTAGCTCTGGCGACCGATCGGACGCTGCTCCAATCAGTTACCCCAAGTTGGTATTCATTCCACTTTAACGGAGAGGTACTGTTGATATGTTTGTCACAAGCTCAGGGGCTCGCCAAGTTCGCCACAATTCTTCTTCACCATAACTGTTGCCCGACCTCTTCTATTGTTTTTCTGACTACTTGTGAAGCCTGACGTTCAACATGCGTGCACGTGGCTCAGTTTCCCTATGCTACGAACTAAGGCTATACCAATCACTCGGAAATAAATTGAAGGCAGTCGGGCACAGTGCACTTTTAATTCCAAAGGATATTTTATTAAAGGATAAACATGTATATAGTTTTTCCTACTTTTATCTATTTTTTACACTACTCGGTAGGATTTTTAGGGTACGTCTCCAAGTCTTAGAAAAGGATAGTGGCGGCCTCCTCCACCTCCACATAGATACGCTCCACGTCGGACTCCTCCATAGTCGCCGGCCACCCTGCTTGGATGCGATCCATCCGCACAGATGGGTACAGCGCTCAGACAACCCCAAACACGTGTGTAGCCGCCGACTGCATGAAGTCCCCTGTCTGGTTACGCAGACGCGTCGCCGACCCTTGAAGTCACCCCAAAAATTGCTCCATCGACCATCGGTGCTAGCGGGCTCATTGTTGATCATTTTCACCAGCACCTCCGTGCCAGCCCGACAGTGGTCGAGGTGTGCCTTAGTGCTACTTAGGCGCGACTCTAGGTCAGCAAATTGCGCATTCACGCGCTGATGCAGCTCTGCCAAAACAACATGATGGTCAACAACAATCTTTAATGCGAAGAATAAGACAAGCTTCGGTCGGCCGTACTTTTGTACTCACCGACTGTTTCGTCGGCTTTCTTCTTGGCGACGATGGTGGCAGCTTCGGCTTCAGTCACCTTCTTCTTAAACGTCACCGCCTCAGCTTTCGCCTTCGCCCGACCCTCCTTCGCCTCATTGGCCTCGGCGAGTGCGGCCTCGGCCGACTTCACGGACTGCTCCACCAATGAAGTCGTTGCCTCCAGCTGTGCCTCCAGGTTCACCCAGTCTATTGATCAAGTTAATTAGACAGACCGAAGCAAAAAGATGCTAGCAGCATAGAGAAGATTCAATATCCTTACCAAAAGACCAGATGTCCAGCTGGGCACGGAGGATCTCATTGTCCTTCTCAGCGATCCTCCGAGCCACCTCGGACTCGGCCAGCTGCGCTGTCAACTGCAGAACTCGGGCATTCAAAGCTCCCAAGTTCAGACTGTCGACGGGGTACGCTGGATCCACATGCCCGACCAGATGGTTCAGCACGCGCTGTAATACAAATAGGGTCAGCCATAAACTGTTGAAAAACATCAAGCGAAGGACAAAGTCATCATGACACACGCAGGAAGCATGACCGAGCCGACTGAGTGCATCGTGGCACTCCTCCACGTCCTGCCTTACTTCATCAGTACGAGACAGAACGTCTTCCGACCCTGTGGCTTCAGTCGCCACTGGCAGCACGTCAATCGCCTCCTCGACCGTGGGGTCGGCGGTCGGTTAAGCCCCTACCGACCCAGCACCAGTCAGACTGGCCACGACCGACACATCTTCAGCCACGGTTGACACCTCAGCAGTAGGCGCATCCGTGGTCGGCATCGCAGCGGTCGACGCATCGGCAGACGACGCATCTGTGGTCGGCACCACAGCGGTCGGCGCCCCCACGACCGACGTCGACGGTGGCGGTGGTGAAGACCACCATATCAGTGGCCGTCACCCCCGTGTCCGACGCTGCCACGCCGGACGGAGGAGCCCCGGCTACCACGTCACCTCCGTCGACCGTCCCGGAACCACCAGCCGCCGGTTGGCTATCGCCGCCCACCGCCCCTGTGCGTGCGACGTCGTCATCGTCGGGCAAAGGCATCGGCGTCCTGCCAACAGACAAAGTTAAGCCAATAATTTTAAAGATGTTTATCAAAACTATCAGAACACAACTTACCAGGTAGACTTCCAGAACGCACTCCTCTTCACCCGTTGGTATTTGCCCAACGGACCTCCCGATGGAGGAGGAGGAGGCGGAGGTGGGGGTGATGGTGATGACGATGATGACACCATCACTGTCACCCCACCAGTCGGCCCGGCCTCGGACGTCTCTAAGTTAGCACCAGCCTCTCTAGGGAACAATGATGGCACCTTGGGTTTCCCCTGAGACGCCACCGTCGTGCGTGGCTTCTTCATCGTAGGAGGGACAACATCCTTGTCCTTCCTTTTCTTCATCCCGATCGGCCCGACTGGCCGATCGATATCTTTCTGCCCAACCGCCCGGAGCTATTCAGGCAACGGCACTAGGGAGCAGTACGCCTCTCGCCCTTGCATGCTCCAAGCAGTCAGCACCAGGAAGATGATATTGCAAACAAGCAAATACAAAAGATAAATTGACTACAGTGCCTTACCGTCGGTCGGGGGTTGATGAGCTTATATGATCTTAGGCCGTCCTTATTGTCGACCACCGTCTTGGGGGCGAGGAGGTCCTGGACCCACGCTGTGCCCTCAGTTAGGCTCAGAACCTCCGAGGACTCCCAAGAGGGGTCAGACCGACCCGCGTACGCATATCCCAGTCACACTCGGCTCATTAGTACAGTTTTAGGATGATAATTAGTGTTTTTTTAAATATGAGTAGTATTTCGGGTTCGAGAATAGCAGTCAATACCAGGGGCAACTTAATTCTAATTGGAAAGGAATTGCTAGGTTTAAGAAAAATTTCGCTTTGATTATTATGTAATTTGAAGGTGGCTGGCTAATGAGAAGCGCAAAGTTTGAATAGTGGAAGAGTTGTTTCCCCCTAGATTAGAAGATAACGCTCAGAAGACGTGAATTTAGATACTGAATATTAGTTGTTAGATACAAATAATGTTATTTTTGTTTTGCTTCAAGTATAGAGTTTGCGTATCGTAAATAGTGACTACAGTTTATAGTTTAATTAGTAAGGTTCAGCCTGAGCGCCCTTTTTTTTTGAAATTTGATGGTGGATCCGATTGGTGATAAAATCAACGTGTTATGAATGGTAAAATAAAATTTCTTATCTGGAAAAATTTTGAGTGGAAATATTTGGTATTGAAAAACAGGATCGAGAGAACACTATCAGGAAGAAGGGGTGGACACCTTGTATTTTAAGATGAATATGTAATGGTTAATTAGAGAGGATAATTTTTTTTTTGCATTAGGATTTTTTTTATGAATAGTAATTGCGTTTACCGCTTCTTTAAAGTTGGTTGGGAGAATTTTAATATGTTTTTCTGTGTTGCTGTTGCAGCCATTGAAAGGTATACCAATTTGAAATTAACGAGGATACATCAGGAAGTTTGAAATGTGGTAATCTTGGAATTATTCTTTTTATTGGTGTATGATAGTTTTGAATTATGAATGGTGTTTTTAATTTTTAAGCATAGTGAATTTTTGAATTGGTATAGTAGCTACGGTTCATAAATATGATTTTCATTCTATGAGTATTAGCTACTAATTGTAATTTAATTAGGAGGGTTTAGGTTGATCTTCGTGATATACTTGCGGAAAATGGTCGGTTTGTTTGAAACTAGAACCGAACGTGTTTTGGGTGATAAAGGGTGGTTTTAGAATTAGGAATTATGACTGTTGATTTCAATACTTTTCTTTGTTGCATGTACGTCTATATACTGTCATGAGTAGAATATTTTAAAGAAATGATTTGTTTGGGCGATAGCTAATGGTTTCGGATAATAAATAATGTTTACCTTTTTGTTTGAGGTTTTTATGCTTATGTTTAATAGAATTTCTTTTGAGAACTCTAGCGCTCTGTTAGGTGATTTGTGAGGTTGTTTAGTGGAGAAACTTGATTTATTATGGTTGATCTTCAAGGTTAACAGCTTGTACACATTCCAAAATAGGTTTAGCCCTATGTGTATATATATCTATAATTTTGTTGTTATTCATTGTATATCGTGTGAGCATGTTGAAAATACTTAAGTATTTACTTACCACAATTTCATCTTGTTTGAGTTACTTAGGTTCTATATATTTCATATCCGTGGTACTTTTAGGCACATAGGTTAAATTAAGGTTGGTTTTTTTTTGCCAAATTTTATCCGGCATTTTCAACACGAGTTGCACAATTATATATTCACTGATTTATTTTTATGGCTAACAGCTGATTAGTGACATATATATATAATTTCCTAAAAATGTATGCCTGAATAGGTTTATCCTTATTTCAATGTCTTTTAGTTAGTCGATCGTTTTCTTGATTTAGTTGCTGGAAAGAACACTAGTGAGTGGAATTAGATGTTTTTTTTTATTAACTTAGCTCTTTAGTTAATCGATCGGTAAGATTTTTTTTTCTTTATTCATATTTGTTCTAGCGTTGTGGCCAAACTATAGGCAATAATTTGATCAATTTTAACTATATAATATGGTTTGTTGGGGCTAGGGGTTCAGCTAGGGGTTTAGATGTTTCTAGGTATGTTTCTTTTCTAGGTTTAGTTGATTTTTTTTGTGCTGTATATATTCATAGGGTTTTGGTTCTGGTCTTCTCCTTACTTCTAAATGGTTTTGGTTTTGGATACAGTTCTAACGATAAGTATTTCTACCCCTTTACTAGAGAAGAGAGACTGATTTAGAAAATAAAGTATAAATAGTTTTGTAAAACCAAAAGATCCAAATAAGTTAGGCGATGTGGTCAAGTCATTTGCTTCATAAAGCAGACTGATCACACACCTGAGAAGATCTAAATCAACAACACAATGTATTAAATACAATACAACTCCTAATGATAAAACTCCTTATGACTTAGCGTTGCTATGGTCATATGAGCAACTTCAAGCTTGGAGCTGGTGAAGACTTCCTTCATGCTACGTTCTTCGTTGACATCCATCCTCGTGGCGACAATGAAGGTACCCATATTCATTTAATAAATCTTTGAATAGGTAGGGGGTAAGAGGCAAGTTTTTAAAACTTGGGTAGACTAGATAAGAGTACAAGATGGTGTTTAAGTAATAATTTTTTTATAAGCATAAATTAATCCTATGGTCTTTAGGGGTTTCGTTCCTAGGGCCAAGTTCTGCTCTGATACCACCTTGTAACGACCCGTCCCGGATTTTGGAATTTCCACCGAAACGGGGCGAACCGGTATGTCATCGAAGGTGAACGAAATAGCTCAGTTGATTTCGTTCCATTCGGCAATAGTACATTGCAGAAAGAATATTACAATATTTAGCCATTACAAAAGCTGTATGAGGCATACCTCGCAGCAACAGTCATTACAAAAACCCAGCGGAAGCATTTCAACACTCAAGCATGCACTACTGTCTAAGACTCCACTTGGGGACTAGGCCCGAAACCCTAATCTTCTGGATCCTTCAAACGCGGCGTCTCCTTCTTCGTCCACAAAATCCTCCTCGTCTTCCAGAAGATTGGCAAACTCTGGGGGTGGGTTGTAAAACAACAAGGGTGAGTACTCAAGAGTACTCAGCAAGTCTTAAAAAATTTTATAGATGCAAGGTTCAAAGAGTGGCTGGGGTTATCAAAGGAATAATAATAATTTTAACAATCTCTAAGTGCTTATACCCTCGGATAGAGGTCACAACCTCTAACCGATTTTCCCACATAAAGTAATATAGTTCAAATAGCTAATCAATTTCCAGATTCTCGGCACCCGGGATTGCTTTGCAACAGATCCCAATCTCTTCCATCAATTCCATATACCACATCATTTCATCACAACATTTCCAACAATCACAATCTTACCATTCATCATCATCACCGGTACTAACTTGCCCATCCGTCGGGAAAGCGTTCCCCTTAACCATTATCTCATCCCAATCATATTTTATCTCTCATCTAGTTTAAATTCTCATGTCACTCCCTATGAAACCTTTCGGCTTCCCGCTCCACACAGGAACGTTTCTAGCCACTCAGGTTAGCCGTATACCCACCGGTATACTCTGGTAACGCCCCATCCCAACCATTTTATCAAAACAAGTCAAACACTACGCATGGGAAGACACATGAAGTCACTTGCCCATATCCGTGGGCACGGCTATTCGAACAGATTAATACTTCAGCTGAGGGTGTACACTTTACCCTTGCGACACGAACTTACTCCCACTACCCATGATGTAGGGGAGGTTCGGGACAAGGACTTTCCAAAGCAAATTTAGGATATCCCACTGCCACCTAGACAGGTCCTCGACCAAAGATCGGGAAGCCGCGCTTCCTTCTTCTCTCCTGGCAATCCCGCGGGTGCTCCCCTTCTAACTCCCAAATCACAATCACTGGCCTCAGCCACAAATCTCATGCCCGTTAGGGACTTTACAAGTAAAACCACGAGCCACCCCGGGATTCCATATCCATCGGGAGTCGGGCTATCCCAGACCCACTAAGTACTAGTCCAGGGGTAGAGCCATTATACCCACAAGGTTGCACGTAGGTTGTGCTCATGCTTTCCCAAGGAATCGGTCCTTATCATTCAATCAAGGGTTTCAAACAATTTCACACAACACATTTAACAAATCACACATTTGCCCAATCTATCTCTAGTCGACATGTTTTGAGTATGAGTATGTGTGTGTATGTGTAGTGCAGCCATTTTTCAAGGAATGAGCTAAAAGCAATAAAATAATAAAGTAAACATAATGTATATAAATGTAAACCTTAAGCGACAAGGGTAAACAGGGTATTCAACAACAAAGAGGCTAGTTTGCAAGTTTTTAGGATTTAGTTGTCATATCGCTCAAGCAATAGACTATTAGTGTACGTGAGTGCATAACCTAATCATGCATATATAAGTTTTTAAAACATCACAATCAATGCAATAGGTTCAAGAATGTTCAAAGGAAGACTTGCCTTGCTTCGATAATGAAATATGAGTCTTCAACGAAGTAGTCTTGAGAGTCCTCAGTGTCGGCGGCTAGACAACATTCACACATACAATGAAGAAAAAGCAATCAAGAAAAACTATAAAATTTGTTTAAATGGTGCCAAAATAAACTTGGGATTATTAGAGCAATTTAGGTTCTGGAACTGAGTCAATCGGAGTTGAAATGGGTCTTCTATGAATTTCTAAAGATTTAACTAATTCTGAAATTAGGAATAGAACTGCAGCATTATTGATTTGGGCCGGATCAGTATTTATTTTAGAAATCAGGAAGTGCACTATTCATCTAGGCCAATTGTTTGAGTGGGCTAACCTGCTATTTTATTTCAGGAAAAATGGGAAAGCCACTGTGCTTGCTGGGCTGGCAGAGTTGGCCCATTCGGCCAGGCTGTACACGCATGCGTGCGCATGTACGAGTGAAGGCGTGCGGTTGCCGGTGCTTCGGTTGGCGAGTGGGTCCCGCAGGGGCGGGCGCACCCACACATGCTTGAGTGCGCGCAGGCGCTCTGGCCAGCAAGCCCAGGTTGTGCATTAGGCGTTGCGGGGTACATGCGTAGGGGCGCTGGGCGCAGTTCACCAGTTCGCAGCCACGTGCCGGTCGGGTAGGGCCCGGCGTACCGCAGTTGGGTGTGGCGTGGAATGCAACTGCCCTGCTGACGTGTGGGGCCCAATGACCAGAGGCAAAAAGAGAGAAAACCCACCGACTGGAGGTAGAAGATGACTATGAACGGCCCAAATTTCTTTAACGCCTAACTTCCCTGATACAAACTCGATGGCCATGAAAATTTAACAGAAGGTAGAGGAGGCTTCGATTAACACATCCTACGGTCGGATTCTTGATCTGGGCTATGGTTTTGACAGAAGCAAAAAGGGGCAGTACGAACCGAGACCATCGCATAGGATGATTGGATCACTTTGGCGATGAGCGAGGGCACTTTTCACCAGATTAGATGTGTCCTGAGGACCCTGGTTTGGTTGGATCTGGCTAAACCTCACGGGAGTGGCCTGGCGATGACGACACCGACATGGTGCATACGGGCGCTCGTCGCCGGTGAACTCCAAGGGCGTCCGGACATGGGAAACTAGGGGAACACGATCATCTGCCTAGGTACAAGCTAAACATGTAGAGAATCACATGGAAAACGATACCTTGGTTGAACGGAATGGATGAGAGGCAGGGACAGCGATGAAAAGAGTGTTTCGACAAGTGGCCGCGAGTTGACGTCCAATCTGGAAAATGGAACTGGAGTAACTTGCTGATCACGTTCTTGGGCTTGGAAACGAAAGGGGGTCATCGGAGAAAGGGAGGTGCTTACCGAACAGTTGCGGCCAGGAGAAACGAGCTCTCCGGCGAAGCTCCGACGAGCTCCACGGACGGAGGCGAGAGTGGTTTTGAGATCCTGGCGGCGCTAGGGTTTAGGGAGTGGGAGTGGGGTGCGGAACGAGTGAGGTGGTCGCGGCATTTATAGAGGGCAGAGAAGCTTCGGGAAGGGCTAGGGGTCCGACGACCGGCCTTGTCGGGGCGTGGCGTGCTGCTGCGGCAGGCGGCCGGTGCAGAGTTTGACCACACAGAGCCTTGGCCGGATGCGAGGA
>KE371329.1:92672-110650 GCA_000418225.1 Zizania latifolia
TACTCATTTAGCTGAGACTAAAGATTAGAGAAAAAGTTCTTAGACTCGTACTTATTTAGCCAAGCCTAAAAGAATCAAAAAAATGATTTGGTGTAGAGAAAGAACTCCTAGACCCATACTCTTTAGCCGAGTCTAGAATCAAAAGAGTCATCCAATTGAAAAGAAGAGAGCAAATGAAGAGCGTAATTTCTATACATTGGCAGCACTTCCTTTATCTATTGCCTTGATTTTGTATGCTTTGATTTGAAGGGATTGTGAGAAGAGCAGTAAGAGGAGTACTTAGCACAGCATCTCCCCTGCTTTCTCCCTTCAAAATGTACTTTTTTGTTGTGTGTTAGCCCCTATTTATAGAGGAGGCTCAAGGGAGTTCTCATTTGTGGTGCTAACCTCAAGGAAAAACTTCCTGTGCGTGAGAATGGAGCAGTTTTGCTAGGCATGCACGAAAGAAATGGAACATGGCTGCTGTGTAGGGATGGCAACGGGTCTAAAACTCGCGGGTTTTGTGAAAACCTACCCACGAAACAAACCCGTGAAACCCGTACAAACCCGAACCCACGAAACCTATGGATTTAAAACCAAACCCATACTCGAACTGTCGGGTACCCAAAACCTAACGAGTAACCCACGGGTTTAGCACAATATAATAAATGCAATTAAAAATCCAACAAATAGATCTAGCGACGGTGGCGCGGCGGCATGCGGCCGCACTGGCGTAGGTGCAACGTGCGGCATGCGACTGCCATGGCGCGAGTGCAGCTGGCACGGTGGCGCCCTGACCCTGGCGCGACAGCACTCTGCCCTAGCGTGGAGAACTCGGCCAGTGGTGTTCTGTAGATCTTGCCAAACGCTGGAGTCACTATCTACAGTCTGCACTCCTAAGTATGGCTGCCGTGGCGCCGCCCCTGTATACTGGATTGGAGAACGACTGAATGAGGGAAGACAGGAGAGTTGCCGAGTTGGAGACTTGGAGGGAAGACGGCCGATGCGAGCCAACCGCCAGGAGCGGAGGAGCCAGAGGGGAATCGGGGAGAAGCGAAGCAGAGATGGTCGACACGAGCCAGCCGCGAGGAGTGGAGGAGGGGAATCGAGGAGGAGCAGAGGGGAGACGGTCGATGGGCACCAGCCGCTAGGAGCAGACGAGCTAGAGGGGAATCAGGGATTTAGGGTTGGAGATTGGAGTGTGCTGGGCAGTATTGATTAATGGGCTGGGCTCTCTATCTAAATATAAGTAATCGGGTAAACCCGTAGGTACCCGTGGGTTTAAATCTAAACCCATACTCGATCCGAGAATAAACAGGTACCTGAACCTATGGGCACAAAACTAAACCCAAACCCGTGCTCATCGGGTTAGGTACCTGTGGATTCCCGTACCCATGGTAAAATTGCTATCCCTACTGCTGTGCGTGGGTTCTCTGGATGTGGGTTTGACTGCTGCGTGTGCTGCCTTGAGAGAAAAAAATGCAAGCAACCCACTACTTGTGCATGCAAAAACTACTTCACGGAGTACATGGTTTCCTCTGTGAATAGGAGGGACTTCACCTCTTTTAATTTACTATTGTTTAATTGTATGAATGACATGCAGGCCCATAAAAAATGTGATTAATCTTATTTGTGAAACTTACAAATTATTTATCGACGTATAGATATATAGAGACGTGTGTTGTAACGGACTCTATAATTGACACGTCACAATATATGGTTTCTTTGAAATATTATATCGGTCTCTCTATCTGAAACACAATATATCTATACATCAGATTATCTAGTCATCTAGCATCATCATATTTTTCTAAAATAGCTGCCTCTGAGGCATCCCCAGAGGCAGCGCTATTTATCAGATCATCTAGTCATCTAGCATTATTATATTTTTCTTGCTTTCGACGCCTTAAGTCTTTATAGCTTGATTGTGTCGTATTATAAGCTCCACTATCATATTATACATCAAAACACTGGACGTATGATTATTATCCTCCAGGAGACCCGAACCAGTATAAATCTTCGCTCTTGTGTCCTAGAGTCGATCATCGGATTCGATGGCGCTGCGCTTCCCTTACACACGTCTAATCACCACATCGGGTATCCCTTAGGTGGACTGCTCGGTGATTCACCGACACTACTAATGTATAAAAGTAAAATATTATTTAATAAATAAAATAAAACAACTATTAAACTATTTGAAATATTATAACATACTAGTTGAAACAATATGTAATTGTAGCGAAACATCGTTCGTAAAAGCATCAGATGTGCACAGTTTTTTGACAGGTGAAAAAGACTTGCTAGGCCAGGCATAATAGCCCCGTGCTGCGCGTGCAGGCTTCTTAGGCCATACCACGCAGGATTAGTTGCTGGGCTGCACCATCCGAAGCATCCAGACGCCCGCTTATAAGCATTATCGTTATTATTTCCTTTAGTTCCAATATTTTTGACGTTGTAGACATGATCTCATATATTAAAGACTGATTAAATAGGTGTCTACTTCCTGTTTTACTCATAGTACATACAGTCGCAGGGCATGTTAATTACTAATTAGTATTTGGCTCTCATGCATGGATACCGTTGGCCGTTGCTAGTTTTAGAGCTTGGAGTGCCGAGTTCGAATCCCGTGCGTGTTGTGCTGCATGCTGCTTGGGCTTTGTAAGTATATAGGGGTATTTCAGTCGAAACTCCAAAGTGAGTTCTTAATAGTTAAAACGTCAACAATTTACATCACAAGACTCTAACCAATAATGGAACTATGATAAATAGGACCAGCAAGGAATGATTAGAGGATTGCTGTCGGGTGACTATTATCTGAAACCCTGGATTGGATATTTATACTCTGAAGTAAAGTATATTCTTTGAAAGAGTCGGTAATTTATCGTTGAGAAGTCCCTCACAATCATCGTAAATTCCAAGTAGAACTTGTCTATGGGAACTCCAAAGAAATAGTTTTCTTATCAAATCAAAAGTCCAATATCTCCGTTGGTATATTTGTTTAGGAATTGGAAATCCCATATTTAGTATGGCAACACATTTTCGTTCAGTTTTTGGTAGATTATCGGATTGGATTATCATGTGACGTATATTTTGAACTTCTAAACTATGTAATTTCTCCAAAAACTTGGTATATAAAAAATGTCGACAGAACTGTTCTAAAATTATTTGTCAGTTTTCAGTATTAAATTTGTTCATTTACACCCATATACTATTTGGCCAAAGAGTAAAATTATCCACCATCTACTCTCACTGGCTCTAAAGTTTCTGATTTTATTCATAGAAGATAATTGCCCCTAGGAGGTTTTATCTCAAAAAATATTTTAATGGAAAATTTCATAAATGTAAAAAATGTAGAGCGTATAAATAAGCCTAGAAAATTGGTTTAGGCTGAGCTTGACTCATAGCTGAAACAAGGGCTCGGTGCTAAACCAAGGCTCTAGCTGAGCTGGCTCGTGACGTATCCATTTTATAGTTACAGACTTACAGTCCACACGACCTAACCTAATTTCTCTATTTATCTTCCCACTCCCACAGGGTTTGTGTAATCGAGCGGTAACGGTTACCGAGCATTTAGTCCCCATCGGTTTATATAAATCAACCGGTTTGATTCAAAATTTAAATTTAAATATAAAATTTTAAAAAATGTCAAAAAAAAATTGCAATAAATGTTAGATGATTTATGATGGTTTACGGTGAAATTTGTTTTTAATAAATACTTTGTTTTCATCAATCTAAGATTTTGTGTAGAGATGGCCACAGATAAAATACTCGTGGATATTATCTGCCTATATTCATACCCGACTAGCAAAGCCCATATTCGTACCCGAACCCGTACCCATTCATGGATATAAAATCTTTCCCATATCTATACCTGCATGGGTATCTACCTGAGGAAAAAAATACACTACCACAGCTGACATCGCAAAATGATCAAACCATTTGGGTCGAAACTAACGCAAAAGGCACAATCAAAAGCAAAAACCAAATCAGCCTAGATCAGATGGGATAGGAGATGTGCACGTACTTGGTGGAGGAAAGCATCATCGACGATGACTGAGATGTCACATCCACGCCGTGCTCCTACAGCCGCTAGGCAAACTGCCTAAGGTGCCATCGCTTTCGCCGGGTTGCTGAACTCGTGTCGCGGTCCGCGCCCACCGACAGCGTGAGGCTCTAGAGGTTGTCGTTGGCCTCCAGCGACAGCTCGACGTCGTCCCTGGATTTCTCCTCCGACGACGTCCGCTCGACACCGCCGAGATAAGGCTGGTGGAGCATGAGCCCCTGAAGCACGACGTGGCTCAGCTCGAGGTGCTTGGTCAAGGGGCTCGGTGACAGCGGGATGGGGTTAGGGAGGTAGATGCGGAGGGAAGTGCCTAGGGTTACTAGTTAATGGGTTGGGCCTTTTGATTTTTTTTGGGCTGATGAGTGATGGCTAGCAATTTGGCCCATGGTGTAGGTATATGGATAAACGGGTAAGGACACTGTTTTTTCATACTCGTAGCCGCTTTATCCGATGGGTATAACTTTTTATCTAAATTTATATCCACGGGTAATAATTTATCTCCATATATGTTTTCTAATAGAGTAATTATCCGTGAATAAACAGTATCAGATACCGATTGACATCCCTGATTATGTGGTGCATTGCAAGTTTCATGCTTAGTTCTGCATGGGCCGGCCTAACATGCCTGTATTGGGCCATTGTATTCTGCCCGAAGGCCTTCGTCGCTTGTCAGGCAGGGATGGCTTAGGCTTGCCCTTGCAGAGGGAGGAGGGGGATAAGCGAGGTTGAAGCAGGCAGCGAGGGCCGGAGGAGTGGAGGATGCTGCTGCTGCGTGCCTCCAGGGCATCGCCGGCGGCAACTGCGGCATCAATGATGGCCGCAGCCGCCGTGGTCAGGACTAAGCCCACCCGGCTAGCCTCCATCATCGGCTTCTCCTCATCAGGTGGGAGGAGGAGGAAGGGCGGGCGGCGGGGCGAGGCCATGCCCCAGCCCCAGCCGCAGCCACAGCCACTGCCCCAGCCCCGGCGTGACGAGACCGCGCGCAAGAAGAAGTTCAACGCGAGACAGGTGGAGGAAAGGAAGGGTCGCACCATGGAGGAGGCGGCGCAAGGGTTGCAGAGGCAGGAAGGTGAGAGGAGGAAGAAGCCGCCGCTGTCGCCGCCGCCGCCACCACCGCCGCGGCAGCAGCAGCAGAAGGAGAAGGTGAAGCGCGTGGTGCGGTGGAAGTGCGCGACCGGGTGCGGCGCGTGCTGCAAGCTGGACAAGGGCCCCGACTTCCCCACGCCCGAGGAGATCTTCGCCGACCATCCCGACGACCTCCAGGTTAGTCCAAAGATGCAAAATTTTGGTTAATACAACTACTATTTTGCAATGTAAACGATATAAACAATTGAAGAATACTCGTTGCTTTGCAAATTGCAATATTATTATGATTTATCAGTGATACAAACAACCAATAATGATGAATTAATTAATGATGATGCAGCTGTACAAGAGTATGATTGGCACCGATGGATGGTGCACCAAGTATGACAAGTCCACACGCACCTGTACCATCTATCAAGGTAGTCACAAACTCAGGAATCCTCTATTACCCTTTTGTGCAATGCACGCTTCACTTGACGCCGTTCTGTCTGGCCTGTCACGATTGTAGAGCGGCCTATCTTCTGCAGGGTGGAACCAAAGGTTTTTGAGGAGTACTTTGGTGTGCCAAGCAGACCCAGCACATTTGACAGGGAAGCTTGCAGGTTTGCTCCTGACCTGTTTGATGCATTTGCTGGTTAGTTTGTCAATATGGTGAATTTCTTTGTTTACTTCTTGTTTGCAGTGCTTGTGTAGATACCATTAAGATGGTGTATGGTGAGGACTCTGCGGAGTTAACTAATTTTAAACGTGTCATAAGGGAAGAAAGTAAGGAGCATGAAGCAAGCAAGAACCAAGATAAAATGTTGGATACGTAGCTCCTGGTAAGAACTTGCAACATTTTGTGCATCTGTAAGTCTAGTTCTGCCACGGCCATTGAACATCGCTACTCTTTGAAGTCCCTACTATGAAAGCTCTGCCAATCTAATCCATCCTATCTGTCTGTAAGACTAGCAGTCTTTTAACCATGCAATACTTAAAGTGAGTATTGCTAGACATTCACCATGGTTAGCCAGAATGTTTCATTACAACAAGTAGTATCGGCTCCTTATTAGATAAAAGAATAAAGTTGAAACTAAATTCTTACTGATTTGCAGGCTGGCCTGCTTTCTAATCTTGGAAATGTGTGGGCTTGGTGCTACGGACATCGTACGGTATTTTAGCAGTGCTATTAGGAAAGAGTTTACCTTCCACAATAATAATATGTGTTGCCTAAATAATATGATAGGTTATTGTGATAGAGATATTTGTATTACATCTATTAGTTAGGAATGTATTGGTTTTAATTAGGAACTAGAGATAGAGATTATATTTGTTTCTATAATAGTAGGGAATAGGGACTAGTTCCTTGTATGTTAAGTTAGTCCTCCACTCCTCCCTATATTTAAAGGGATCTCATATACTTTATTATCAAACGATCAATGAATCTCTAAAGTTAAATCTCATTTGGCATAGCTCCAGATCTAGAATTTTTTTAGTTGGTCTAACCTAGCTTCATAAAATCTTGGATCTAGAGCTGTGAATGGATTGAGGGTATTTAGTTAAGTAATTTAGTTTTTATTTAAGACTACAAATAAAAGTTTAAACTATTTTATTATATTATTTAAACATCAGATCTAGCATGAATCTCGGAGTTGAAGTTGTACCAAACAAACCCTTAGCCTTAAGCCTCAGAGCCTCTCTTAACTTGGTAAGGAGAAGCCTTTCTGAAGCTACTAGAGGGCGAGTACCCTATCCCCTAGTCTTCGGACTCCTTACCCTAGCGTGTCCATAACACTTGGTAAATCTGATCAAACTTGCCCTGACCTGGCCCCATTTTTGTGGCTCTGGATTTAGCATTTTAGGGCTGTAGTCACAGTGGAAAGTTAACTCCAAGTGACCATCAAATCCTAACTAAAAAATTCCATCTCTTCCTTGTTGGCATAGCTTGACAAAGATCTGGTCTAGCTGGTCTGACAAGTTTTTAGTCCTATGTCATGCATGGTAAGGACAACATGCGAACCTTTCAGAACATCTGTAGTTATATGAGATGCCTCACTACTGGTCACTACTGTCATAGGGCAAAGGAGCTTATAAGAGTGATGTAGGGAAGCTGTAAGGGATGGAATCACTTAGGTAGAAGGATGTTGTATGGCACTATGATGCAACCGTGACTTGCTGCTTCAATCATTGTCAGTATTAAAATATTTCTTTGTTTTGTATGTGAGTATGTCCTTCACGCTACTTTTCTGATAGTGGTATAGATTGTTGAATGTTTTGTTGGATTTCTTGCATGACCCTACAGTTAATAAAACTATGTATCTCCGCCCCTCTCCTTTTTCTTTAATTTCCAAAGTTGCACATGAGTCATTAGTAATGCTGTATGCTAATTGGCACAATGCAAGAGCTGGCATAGCAAATCTCTCAAGGAACTAATTATATCCCTTAGAGCAATGTAGTGGACTGGATCAAAAGCTATATAGTTACCGCTGTATATTTTCTCAAATTTCTGGCATTTAGCTGAGTCAGTATAATAATCTTTTGACATCATGATACACTGATCCAGGTCTAAATATTCTGTTAGGTTCTTACTTTTCGACATAAGTTGTTGTATAGGCTAATTTGATAGTTGATACTTCAGTTTGCCATGTAGCTGTAGAAAATAGAATACCAAACATGATGTGCATTTCATGCATAAAAGAACATGAGTTAATCAATCAGTTTCTATTTTCTAACAAACCTTAATCCTGACTCATAAACCACCTCAACAGGTTTCTTAAATATATATTCCAAAATGTCATGTTATTTTGAACATGGCGATATGATGGTAGCTCCTTATAAAACATGGTTTAGAAAAGAAAAACAACTGCCAGCCACAAACATGTGTGAAAAGGTTCCACCAAATGAGACTATCATAACTTGCGGCAATTACAAACTGGGCCTTAGACATTGCAGTGAAGATAATCGTGTAGATTTCATACCATGTTAAGCCTTTTCATGCCATGCTTGCTGATACATAGGTTTTTATTTCAGGTAAACTCAGAAGACACCAATGTTATATTGTAAAAGGTCCACATATTTATGGATGCTAGTTTTTCGGTGCATCAGTGCCTCAAGCGGATAAGCGACTTACATACTATGAGATATTCAGTGGAGTATACCTGAGATGCTGCTGTCGCAGCTTGGATAATTGATTTTACAATTACAGTTAACAAGTGCACAAGGCTGTCTGAGATTTGATGCCTGTTCGGTGAGAATTCGGGGTATTTTTTTAACAATTGTTTGCCACAGCATAGTGCTGTACTACTGTAGCTAGTTTGAAATCAAGTGGTTTCTCGCCATTTTTTGAAATCTAGTGGGATCAAGATTAAAAGGCTTTCCTTTCGCATCAGCAAGCATAAAAGGGTTGCATAGCTTTGCCTCCGGTTCTAGCAAAGCTCCAATCTCAAATATAACAAGACCAGGATCATGCATGAGTGTCACGTCCCAATTTTCGTTTAATTTAATTTTGGCTACATCTGAAAATTCACCACTCGCTTTTATTCGCTAAAATAGTTTAAATAAAATTTCTGAAACTTAAAATATTACAATATTTCTGAAAAAAATTACAACTTGATCTGTCAAACGGTATTAATAGATTTATATTTATAATATTTTTTATAAATATATAGCTAGAAAAACTAACATAAATAGATGTGTATTTCAGATTATATATGGATACCCAAAATATTATCTATTTGAGAACACAACGGATGTGTATGCATTTACGAGCTAATCATACTTACAACACTCCTAATCACAACTATACCAAACTTTGGAAGCTGACACAATCTCCAAAATACAAATATTCTGATATATAATTTTGAGCCATTCATCAAACTGGTACAACTATGAATGAATGTGTTCAAACTAATTCTAACATACAAAAAAACAGATTTGAAAGTCATACAATGCACATGTATCCAGTTCTCTGCCAGTCTTGATTACAGGAGCTGTCAGTGGTGTCTTCAAGAAATCTACCCGGCAAGGGAGGAATAAAAGAGATCTTTTTTGCGGGAACGTAGGAGCTTTGCTGCTGGTCAAGCAGGTTAGCTTAGGTGGGCTTCCCGCCTTCCTGTAAGCTAAAGTGTTTCAGAACTCAGATAATGTCAGATTCATCCTACTAAACACAGTGTTTGGTTGGTTGTACTAAACTTATTCAGAACGGTTCAGCTTTAAAAAATGAGTCTTTTGGTTGACTGTATTGCACGAAATCATCCAAGATAAATTAGTTCAGATTCTCGAAATATTTCTTCTAGATGCTGAACCATTTCGTGCGGCAAAAACAAGCGAACAGCGCCGTTCAGGTTTTATTAACTACACTAATTATTTATGATTAGTTAAGATTAGTGGTTATTAAGGATTTTTAGCTAAAATTTAATTATAATTAGATGGTATTAGTTCTAACTAGTTATTATTATGGGTATGTTGTGATGAATATTGATGGTTTAAAAAGTTATCATTACCAATAATTACTAAAGATTAATACTAATTAGCATAGTTTATTGATAGTTACAAATATAAAAATTATTATTATGAAAAAATAATTAAGCTATACATATATATATAGTATATTTTCTAAGCAATTAAATACATGTGTACATCGTTCCATACAGCCAACCAAACATATTCATGTATTATTTTATATATTTAACCAAACAATCTCCTTATATTAGAACCATCTTATCCCGAATCAATCCATTCAGAACGATTCTATACCATTCAACTTCATATAACAAACCAAGCATTAGTACGTTACCTAAGTTCATTGGAAATCATGCTGCATTGCTGCTTCCATCAGGGCTGTGACACCTCTTCAGACCTTGCAGCATGGATCGGTCTCTCCTGGAATGAATTTGATGATGGATGCAGAGAAATTGGAAATGAAACAGCAAGAGAACCCAGCGTAATTGGGATTCAGAGCGTAAAATGTTGGAGAATCACCTAGGTAGATTTGTAGCCTGTCATCCAGAGTGTTGGAATTTAGAACACGAACAGAGCCCGGCGGAGGGGAGTGGTGAAAGGGAGGAGGTGGGAGAGGGTGAGGCGGACGCAGGTCGGGCGGAAAGAGGAGGTCACCGGGGAGGAGAGGGAGAGCGGCGTGACTCCAGGTATGGGGGCACCGAGGATGGTCGCCGCGGCACCGGTGAAGTAGTCCGACGTCGTCCGCGGAGGTGGAGCAGAGGCGCTGGACGGAGTGCCTCGGCAGTGGCAGCATCGTGGGTGCTGGGCGGTGGCGTTGCGAGAGTGTGAGCAGCAGTGACGAAATATTATTCGTCACTTAAACTTTGTACGGTTTGATTATTCGCCGCTTTGTTTATTTTAATTATTTTAATTTTATTTACTAATTTTAGCTAGACAAATTTGCCCCCCATCTCTAAATAATGTCAGCTAATTACGTGCTGCTCGAGATCATCCTCTTGCTCCGCTCTGCCTATGCCTATCTCCTTGCTCTGCCCGTCTCTACCAGGAAATGAGATCTTCTATAGTTAAAGAAGCCCAAGTCGTCAGGTCGAGATTTGACGGTATGGGAGAGGATTTTGCGTGTGATGAGGTCCACTTCGTAGTGCGAGGTAGTGAGGCTTCGTGACAACCGAGATAAGCTTTACACCATTGGATCTGCGCTGGACGATTTGGATCGAGCGACCGCAAAGGGCAGAGGAGCTGTTTCTCTCTACCAGTCGAGCCACCTTCTAACCCTATTTTGTCGTTCCTTCATCCATTCACTGATGTTATATAGATAAAGGGGAGTTTGTATTTTTTATATTGGGTAAAACGGGAAACAATATTAAACATAATCTAAAATAAATAAAGTGACAAAAATCAAATTAGATAAAATTTAGTGTGACAGACAATTGAAACCAAGTGTGATAAATAGTAAGTCCGGAGTTTTGGGCCAGCCAGATTTTCTTACAAACTTGAAAGGCTTGGAGGCGGGTTGGATGGCGACCGGTCCATGGGCTTTGGAGTTCTCGCTCGCACATAAAATCGCCGCGTGCGAGGAGGCCACCCCAAGGTATTGCCTCTTCCGCTTCAGGAAAAATATCCAAACCCAGAGAAACCCTAGGCGTCCGGTCGCTCTCGCGGCGATGGCCGGGTACCGCAGCCGGAGCCGGAGCCGGAGCTACAGCCCCCCGCACAGGAGGTACAGCCGGAGCCCTCCTCGGCATCAGCGCTACGACGACCCGCGCGACCGCTACCGCGGCGGTGGCGGCGGCGGCGGAGGCGGAGGACCCCGCCGCGGGTACGGCCGGCCCCCCGCGCCGACCGGGCTCCTCGTCCGCAACATCTCCCTCACCGCCAGGTGCTCTCTCGTTGCCCTCTTGGCCTGGGTTTTTTTACTAGCCCATTTGACCTAGGGCTTCCACAGTGTGAATTAGAGCCCGTAGCCACGGGGTTATCTGGTTTGGTTGATGCGTTCATCCGTTTAATCCCTGCGAATCTCAGGCTAAGTATCTCTGAATCTGCACATTGTTCTGTTTGCAGTTGCATTTAGGCTGTACCAAGTATATTCCAATGACATGGTTCTATCCTTCTATGCTTTTCGGTCTTATGTATCACTTGATTTCGCTATTTTCAGAATAAAACAAAACGAAAAAGTTTTCTGATGTGAAATTGTTGAGAAAATGCTATGTTGAGTTTTTTGTGGCTTATTATATGCTGACAAATGCTTCCTGTAATCATGGTAGAAGGAGCATCCATGTTTATACTTGTTGTTTTTAGGAGAACAAATGACTGTTAGCCATTCACTAAATAAGATTGACATATTCATACAAGGAGCATCCATGTTCCAGAACCTACCTCAAGAACCTAGTTGCATTTTTAGAATAATCTTCCAACATATATGTGGACGTGCACGCACTATCCTATCTGTCCAATGTGCCTTGAGATTCATGCATCAGTTAGATATTTAAACCATAATTCCTGTCTTTAACAATTTTATTGTCCATGCACAACCACGGAGCACTTTAGGTGGATACAATACAACAGTGCATTGGCATCAGTATGGTGCGTATATGTTTATGGCATTTCTCTAGCATTTTGTATAATCCAAGCTTTTTACCCAGCTCTGCCTTGTTAGTAGAATTCAACTAAAGTGCCAGGTTGGATTTTAATTCCATATGTTGCGACAAAATGTTTGGAAACTCTTGTGAAGTTTTGTTATTACAGGACAGTTAAATTTAATTTAACTCTTTAATCACTAAACTGTGCCCTTCTGAATGTCCATAGAATTAATCTCAACCTTTTAGTTTTTTATTACCAGTAACCATTTTTATGAACCTTGCATGTTGCATCATGTAATGCTGCTTATGTCTCTGAAAATCGTAAATAAATTTATGATCGTTGGGTTTTTCCTTATCTGTATGAGTGTATGTCAGACTGTCGTTGCAACTTGCAACTTTTGATAATTCAGATCCTATAGTTAGGTCAACTGATACCCTTTTTGCACAGAAGTTTTTCTTGTTGCATAGACATAATACTGTCATCCTAACTTCCTTTTTCTTGGTAGTTTTAAGTTTTGAATGGCTGACAGGACCTTTTTGTTCACCGTCTGCTACTTTGCAAATGATTCATGTTGTAGTAGATAATTAGTCAGTGGCTACCTCAGTGCAAACTGCAAAGTAAATCATTCTTATATGCACCTTAACTAACAAACATAACAAAACATCTCTTTTTCTGTATGTATTGGCTCTACACTGTAGCTACTGTTAATGTTTTGTCATGTTTGATTTCCATCTTTTGCAGGCTCGAAGATATTCGCATTCGATTTGAGCAATTTGGCCCTGTAAAAGATGTCTACCTTCCCAGGAATTTCCACACAAGGTGTAATTCATAACTCGTGTTTCTTTCTATTTGTTATGGTACATATTAGTTCCATGTCAAGTCAAGATCTTCATGCTTCATCCTTGAATATGCAGTGTTCATCTAAACTGTAAACACTACATGGTCGGCCACCCCTCGTTTAGTGTTTAGACCGTGTACACGACATTTACATGTTGTGTACACGGATTAAACGTTTTGTGTACTGTAGCATAGTAGCAGCAAGTTTTCCACATATATATGGAGTTATGGACTACATAATAGTAACAGCTTTGAAGATGAGATCATCAAATCATATAACACTTCAATAGTTCAATGACATTAATGGGCCCTTTATGCCCAAGAAACTAACAGCAGAATAACACAATAAGCTGTACTTTATTAGTCTAACATACAATCATGGAGAAGAAGTACCTGGAGCTTGGTGTCTCCAGATTGGAGTTTGGAGAGCGGCGGCTGCTTGGCCTGGTGTCCCTGGCAGCCCTGGGGGTGGCTTGGCCTGGTGCTGGTGGCCCTGGTGGCTACTGCTCGACCTGGCAGCCCTTGCGGCGGCAGTGACTTGGGTGTAGAGTGGAGGGAACGGTGGTGTCTCGAGACAAGTGTTGAGGCTCCAACCATAGAAGGGGATGTATACACAGGTGTCCACGCGCATGTGAGGGCAGGCAATTTTTTGGTCTCCTGCCATGTAGAGTTGTGTAAATTCTGTTCTGTTTAGGCCGTTTAACCCATTTTGTCTGTTTACACGGGACATTTGTTTAATCACCGATTATGCCCTAAACTGTGCAGCATCCTCCCTTGTAGCGTTTACACAGCTGTGTAGCCCATTTAGGCGAACACTGAATATGTGCACACATCATGGGAGCAATTCTCAGATCAACATGAATACATGGGTTAAACCCTGTAATTTATATCATAACTATGAGCATTTCAAATAACATTGTTTAATGCAATGATATGTTTGTGCTTCTGTGTTGATCTGAATCAAATTAGTATGGCATCATGCATTCTGCTCAGTAGGCTGGTTGCTTGCTGCATATTTCCTCGTTTTTAAATTTATTTTTTGATGCGTGTATTGATTTTTGACTGAGTGATCATTGGTTAAATTCTTCACAGGGAATTGCGTGGTTTTGGGTTCGTGAAATTCCGCTATCCAGAAGATGCTGCAGTGGCCAAACAAGAAATGAATCATCAAGTCATTGGCGGACGAGAGATTTCAATAGTTTTTGCTGAGGAGAACAGAAAAACCCCACAAGAAATGCGCATGAGGACGGGAATGAGGTGCTTAATCTTCTTTCCTCCAGATTATGCATTTGGAATATGATAGTAGTTTTGAAATATGAAGTAACTAAGCCTGGTAATGGGTTTGCCAACCCATGGGCTAAACGGGCCAGCAGCCTATCGGGCTGAAACATTTGGGCCTTATTTAGGCCGTACGGAGAAAAGGATTGGGTTAGGTCTTGAAGAAAAGGGATGGCATGGGCTGGGTTAAGGGCTCAGGCCCATATCTAGCTGAGGGTGGAGTGGTGGACTCCTGCGCATACTGGCTTCTGCAGCGCAGCAGCAGGAGGAGAGCCCCCCTCATCCTGGGGATGGTGCTGTTCATGCTTGCTTCTTGCAAGAATCATGCCCCCATCCTATTCACATGCTGCACCTGCCAGGCATGGCCATGTTGCCTTTCTTCTGCTGCTGCTTCTTCTTGGCTGGCACCCTGTGTGAGGCAGCTATCAGTCAATGGTGGTGTGGATGGAGGACACAAGAGGAGTCTGCCATCTTGATTGGGATATATGAGCCGTGCATGCTTGGTGGTGTCGGGATTTCAATCCAGGTGAGGTCACCAGCAAAATTCCACCAGATGGATTTGTGAGGTTACAGGTGAAATCCCAGGCAAAATTATATCCACGGCCACATGGCAGCAGCACGAATTCCTATTCCCTTTTCTGTGGTGAGCTCCTCCCATGCAACCATGCACGAGTTCACTAGCGCCCGCAAGCCAAACTAGTCAATCCCTAGTGCTGGGGAATTTTCTGCTCCATTTTTTCTCTAGCATATTACTCTCTAGAGTGACGGGATGGCCTGTGGGTCTATTTTCTTCACTGTGTATGGGTCGGCCCAAGGGTTTAAATCAGGCCAGGATAGGGTTAGGATTTCAGTGCTTGCGGAGTGGGGCTGGGTTGGACTTCAGAACTAATTATAGTGGGCCAAAATAGTGTTGGGTTCACTCTCCAAAATATACGGGTCAGGCTGGGGTTTGGGCTGGGCCACGTCCCATTACCAGGCTTAGAAGTAACCAAAAGAAATGTTACATATGCCTATTTGTGTAGTGGAAGGTATATGGATGGCAGCCACAGAAGGCGGTCAGAACCAAGATCTCCAAGGTCTCGTTACTATTGTAAGTATACAAGTTTGTTACATGAATAATGTTTTTACCTTACACCACACTATTAAATGTTCCCTATATGCTGGCAGCTTATTCACCCTCACCTTCTCCAGTTAGACGTGAGTCCAGGTATGATCTTGAAATTTTAAATAACATAGCAAATATGCTTCTCTCCTATTTGACAGTGTTTCATGCATCTTCCTTTCACATGGTTCCATACTGATTTATTTGTGTGCTTTTGGCATATCCTGATGCACAATTGACAATTTATGCTTTATTTGTTTTTGATTTGGTGGCTGACAAGTGTATTGGTGTGATGAGCAAAGTTGTAGGATTATATGCCACACTTCTGCAGTTCTACAAATAATGTTTTGTAATCTATCTTTTGTTCACTTTTGAAAATGCCAATCATGGAGCAATTGTGCTGAGTCAAGGCATTGTAGAAAGAAATGAAATATAATATTTGACTTAACCTTGTCTTTTAAGTTTTATTTTTGTGTTAAAAAACATATGGTTGTGCAGTGCACCATTAATCTTTTCGTCTTAATTGTGATTATTATATACTCTTGATTTTTCAAACTACAGTATCTGAATTATATCTATTTCTATTTTACACCTTCAATTGTTAAAAAATACAATCATGTTCAAGTGGATTTATTTCCATGCCTTCTGTTTGCTGCTTAAGTAAATGAGCAACAACTGCCTTTTCATTGTCTTCTAAATTAGTGCCCCTAATTCAGTTTATTGTTGGTCATATCCTAGAAATATTTATATCTTGATTTGCTGCCAAAATATCTTTGCTTGATTGAGTGTAAAGTAGTAGTACATATTTTCCTTAGATATTTAGAAAGGCTCAGAAAGTTATTTTCAGGAGGATTGCCAAATTACATTGTTTTGCTCATGCTAATTGTAAAAACCATCATTAGCAAACAAACAATAGTAATTAATACATGTCGAATGGGTCAAGTAACAGGTTCCTGGAGTATCACTTTTCCTTCTCACTTCCATAGAAATACCTGGTTCCATGAATCCAGTATGGCAGTACCCATGAGGCTGTGATGAATATGATAAAAATGAAACAAACATAATAAATATTTATTAACAAGAAAATGACCAAAATAAGTTTCTTGTGTATACACCCTTGGATGTGCATGCATTTAGTCCCACACATCATAAATCTCCTACCTTAACAAAAAGGTACTGTCAGATTATCCGATTAACTGTTGATGATTGCTCTTTTATATATTTTCTTCTTGAAGTAAGGCTATTAAATTTTACTCTTAATTTATTGCTTTCATTTGATATTATCCAGTTAAGAAAGAATGTAGAGTCTAAAAGCACAAAAGAGAATCATGATGTTTTGGAGAATAAAGACCAAAGTGAAAGTATCATGACCTCCAGAGTTGGAGCATGTGAAAGGCATTGCTCTTTTAAGATAGAGTGGTCCTGTCACCATGATTTAAAGATAATCTTGGCTAAGAAACCTGAGGAAAAGAGTTATTTTCAAGTGAGCAGATGCTGTTGAGCATAGTCCATTGCACATTGTATGTTTGGATCAAAGTGGGTAATTTATACTGGATTGAACAGGTAAAATTGATATCTTGCATTTTGATTCAGTTGGCTTGGGCTAGGCATGCCCAACCAATGGTGCTGTTGTCGTATTGCTGTACGTGCTGTAGACAAGTGTGCAGTACTGCAGTTATCTCAAATTCAGTTTGCTGATAATGCTCTTATGCTATTATCTTGTTCATATCTTTGTTAGTTACCATTTTTTTGTACTGCTCTTGTATCCCATCTTATATCTACATTGGGGAATTTGAACCTCTAATTATTTTCAGGGACAGAGATCGCCGTGATGAATATTCACCTGGGGGCTCGTACTCTCCACATTCTCGGGACAAGAGGCACAACAGGTCAAATGGTCAATCTGCTAGCCCAGATGAACATGACCGCCCGCTATCTCCATCCAATAACGGGCATGTTCCACCTGTTGACAAAAAAACCCATAAAGATCTCGCTCCTAAAGGTTGCTTGCTTGATTTGTTGCTTTTGTGTACATCTCCCGTTGTAACTTTATATGTTTATGAGCTGATGGTTTCCTTGCTATGCAGCCTGAGGCACCAACTTGCAGTTTGGAGCACATGGATCAAGAGTTGGGAGCATGCAAATTACACCACCGAAGATGCTATTTTGCCTAGAATAGATAAGCAGGTCTTGCAGTGAGAGTTACGTTACCTATCGACACTTTGATTAGGACTGCTGCTTTTGTCACCTGTTTTAGTGCTTTTTTCTTAACTGATCTTTGTTAGTCGGTTTGCCACGTTGAGACATCGTGTGGTCGACTGGTTGTTCATCCACCTGACAATGTACCACTGCTGCTTGTTTCTTGCAATGTCATATTGTTTCTCTTCCCTTCAATTCTTAGAAAACTGAACATGAATTTACGATGACTCTGTTTTTGAATTTATGATAATACTTCGAAGAGAGATTGAAAAATACCTATACGAAGAGCCTGTTAGCAGGTACTTTTTTCTGAAACTTTTTCTTAGCTCCACCAAAGCAAGTTACCTTGTCTTAGCAATCTTCATATTTATAGATCTATTTCAGATTTGAAATTCTAATAAATACTCTTGAATC
>KE371329.1:112694-129019 GCA_000418225.1 Zizania latifolia
TACGTGCAAGATTACAAGGTACACTTTAAATGAAATTACTTGATGCATAGCTAAAAGTTAATATAATATATTCTTATGATAACTGTGCCAGTATCTTTATAGAATTTCATAGACTAGTCACTAGTTTGCTATGAGTAATCCAACACAAGTGTAACTGGTAAAATTATTGATTTGAAATTCTTGTGATTGTGATCTAGAGATAACGGTGTAGGATAAATATGTAGTATTCTCTCCATTGCTCTTCCTATTGGTCAATTTTCTTTTACATCCTAACAGTGGCTCATTGATTTGCAGGCCAGCCAGGGCAAAGCACTGTAGAATATGTGATATATGTGTCGCGCGATTTGATCACCACTGTGGATGGATGGTACTTGTATTTGCTATTCTATGGTATTGGTTTTGCTTTTTTTGCATGCTAAATTTATCTCTCTGTACAGAATAACTGCATTGGGGAGAAAAATAATCGCTATTTTTTGGCCTTTTTAGTTTGGTAAGTTCTACCCAGGTTTCTTTTATTCTTAACATCTTCATGTCTTTTCTTTTTGGCTTAATTAGATCGTCCCAAAGGTCAATGTAGTTTCTCGTAGACATTTCTTTGTGCAATTTGGTGCATTTTAAAATCTGTTTAGCTTCAAAATAATTCTGCAGTAGCAGCCCAGAGTGTTAATTTTTTTCTCAAACCACAAAACACCAACCATAGGAACATTGATAAGTGTGGCAAGCCCATTGTGTATCTAATATTATGAAACCTAATCAAATGCTACCCTTTTGTTATGTCACATCACTATGTCTGGAACAATAAGTAGCAACATTTTTAATCTGAGATATCTAATAGGTTGAGCCATTGAGGTATTGTTTTGTTATGTTACATCTTTTTCCTTGCTGTGCCATAATATTACCTTGCCCTTTGTTGTTTTTAACAGGCATTTTCTTCTATGTCTGTATGGAGCAATTATCATTGGCTTCATTCTTGCTGGTGAATTAAAAGAAAGGAAAGTTGTCTACATATTGACAGGTTACAATGCCCATTTTAGACAACTAGCACCATTATCAATCAGGAACTACTTAATGCATACACTGAGTTAAACTGAACCATTTATAAATTGGAAAATTTATTTTCTTTTGTTGTTGTGTAATTTCTTATTTTACTATGAGCAACTTGAAAAAACTTGAGAAATCATGTACACTATAGCATGTAAATAACAGAGCAACTTCGCTGGTTTTATTGTTTTCCCATTTCATTTGCCTGCACTTTATATGCTCCCTTTATAAAACCAACCTATATTTTTTTCCATTTCTAACAAACCCTTATTTTGATTTGGCAGTTTATTATGGCATCGATAATTCATTCTCTGGTCTATTTCCACATGTTGCACAGGTATGATACAGGAAGGCATTTAGTCTTTAATCAAAAAATACATTGAATACCTGCTTTAACTCACATCATCACTTCTGCAGTGGTTGCTTGCTGTGCATAACACACAGATACTCTTATCTGTATTTTTGGCTATAATAGCATTGCTCCTTGGCGGATTTTGTGCTTACCACACACATCTTTGCTTAACAAATACAACTACGAATGAGGTATGGCTTAGTCACACCTTAAATATAATACTGTAGCATATTGGCCACTTGAAATCTGTTCAGTTTTTATACCATCATTTATGTTTGTCCTGCTGGGGATATCTTTGATTGGAATGAAGCAATCATGTCTGTTTGAAGTTCCATCGTTGCTCTTCTATAGTCGTTAGATCTTTTGGTCATGAACCAGCTCTTAGTATCTCAAAAGCTTTTTCTTTGTTGATAAAAGAGAAGAAAGAACATCTTAGGCTCCCTTTGGGACAGCTTAAAATAATCAGGATAATTTATGTGATTCCTCTCTAGCATAGAGAACACGAGACATTGTCAAGTAACAAATCAATCGTTGCAAAGAAAGCAAACCAAGCTTCTAGCATGTTACTAATACAAAATTATGTTTTGGTTTTTCATGTCCAAATTTCATCTTGTGAATGTCCTGCAGACATTCAAATGGCAAGACTATATTGCGTGGGTGAAAAAGGAGAATGAAGCAAAGGCGGCTGCTACATGTAAGGCCAGCAGCAGCACAGCAAATGGTGAAGTGCGCAAATCGCAACCAAGAAAATGGAAGGCATTCTTCTCTAGGTCCCATACCCAGGCTGACGAAACAGTTGTGAAAAATAACATATATGACAGAGGCATGATCAGAAACTTGTGCGAAGTGATCGTCCCTTTGTCGGAACGGCGGTCATTTTCCCACAGGAAATCAGATTGATCTGAATGTTGCAACCTGCACCTGTTGTATCACTTCAATGTTGTAAATCCGTGTAGAATATTTAGAATTATTCTTGTCATACTAGAGAAGAAAGACAGTCATGAGGATCACCGTGATCAGGAGTAGCGCATGAAAAAAAAGAACAAAATAGGTTTGCTGAAATTGCTTTTGTTTCTGCCCGTCCTGAAGCTGTAGATTTGAACAGTTTTGAGTCCTACCAGATGATAACTTCCTCAAAGATAATTCTATTGACGACATTTGGGAATGAGAATCATATTCTTTTAAGACTTGATCCATTTCAACTTTGGATGGTCGGCGGAGACTAACACTTTGTCGAAGGATGCCGCACGGTGGAACGTTTGTTGGAGAAGAGTAAGCTCCATAGAAGTTCAAAGAACTTGACTAGCCATTCAGTTTTACCCAAAGCAAGTCTATTTAGTGCCAGCGAATACATACCTAGTGCTGTCTACATGCACCGCTGTCTATCGTAGCAGTTTCATTTCTGTACTTTCGAATCAATGCTGTAGTAACATGGACTTTCGAATCAACGACGAGGAGGGAATTTTTCTCGGCTCTCTCCTACGGAGGAGATTTATCCATCCCGTTTAAAGGTGGCAATGGATACCCGAAACTCGATGAGTTTTTATTTTATTAGGATATATATATATATATAGGTTAAAATATTCACCCGTGGATCTATTAATGAGAAAAAATAATACCCAACGGGTATGTAGATATGGGTATGATTTCACGCTATCCATACCCGCTACCCAATGGATACCCACTACTCAATAGGCCATTTCATATAAATCTTATAGATAAGCAATATACCCAACAAGTAGCCCATTTTCAGTAGTCCAATCCAGTAAAAAACTCTTGCTTCACTGATTGACTGCTTCTCCCTTTAGACCCTTCTCTATCCCCACTCCTAGCGGCTAGAGTAATGTAGTAGTTAAGTGTTGGTTACTTGGTTATGTACTATTCTAGAATGGTTATGTACAAGGCTTATACACTATTATAGAATGGTTATGTGTTGACTTGTTGATTAAATTAGAATTCCGTTATTACAATTCTACAATGGAATGGTTTATGGTCGGTACTTGTGAAGATAGTTGTAGTTCTTCACCCTAAATGTTGATGAGTCTGGGTTACCCGCCAGAAAACCTAGACCCGGTTTGGAGGAAAAATTGGATCCGAATGTATATATGGGTTATCCGACGAAGAGATTTTTTTCTTAACAAGTATAGGTTTGAGATGGTCAAATCCGATGGGTATAGACCCATTGCCATCTTTAATCCCGTTCTCTAACGGGGAAATTCCTTGCCAAAAACAGAAAATATGGTTCTTTGCTATTTCTAGATATACTGGCATTTTTTATCTTCTCTCTGTATATATACACACACACATATATCCATAATATCAAATTAAGCTTCCGTTTGGTACTATTCTAGATCCAGAATTATTTAGAACTGGTTCAACCTAGCTCTAAAAATCCTAGATCTGGAGATGTGGATAGATTACGGTATTTAGTTGAGTAATTTGGTTTTTTATTTTAGACTAAAAATAAAAGTTTAAAGCATTTTATTAATAACTAAATCTAGTATAAATCTTGGAGGTGGAGCTTAAGAAATTTTAAACTTAGAGTTAATCTGTACGCATAACAGCCTGGACGCCCCGACTGCCCCCCGGGGTTGGCGCCTCCGGTGGTTTACCTGTACGGACCGCCGCCGCCGGAGGTCCTGGTGGGCCTTATACCCCCTCGCCAATAAGCCTCCTGGCGGTGAACGGCGATGGCCGGCCGGAGATCGACGGTAATGCCCAGATAAGTGCATGGTCGTCGTCAAACACCTGTGGCGTCACGTATCTGCTCCATTGCCGACCGCCGGCGAGCCCCGAGTCAGCTGCGGCCCCAGGTCTCCGCAGCTCCGTAAGACCCCTCTTGCTGTCACAGTTTTTATTAGATCTTACAGATACAATGTCTGAATGCCATATAATCTGCTAGCCACACGTCATGATGTCAAACTTGTGTTTCGTATGTTCATCTGAGAGACGTGGCAAGTAAAGTGTAAAACTTGATTGTGATTTACATATATGTAGCTAATTTTGTTGGAACTCAATTGTGAGCCACCTCTAAATCATGCTCATCACTGCACAATAGCTGAGTCGCTTCAAAGCAAAAGATGCCCCCAAAAGAAAGCATCAAATCTATACAAACTCTAAAAGGGGCCATCAAACCTCGAATTCTTTAAATCCTCCTTTGTGTAACTTCCGACGACCCAAAAAAATCCTCTATGCTCTTTGGAGGAACATAAAAGGAAACAACTTTCAAATCCCTGCTTCAAAATAAGCTACTGTATGTTTGATCATGTCGTAGCCAAAACAGATCACCTGACATAATCCGCACTGTCAGTGAAATGGGCATACTCTGTCCCGTTTAGCCTCTCGTTCACATCATCCCAGTTGTCGACGAGGTCCGGAAGAGGGCTCGTATGGATCTTGACATGCCTGCTGAATAACCTCATCACCGGGACTCCGAGAAATTCCTGCACTCGAGACAGTGCCTGCGTGCAAAAAGATATGTTGTTTCAGTAACCTGGGAGGAATGGGGATCAGTATCCAGTAGTCTGTAGCCTGAGCACATTTGTATCTGTTCAGTACATTTTGGTCACGGATCACATCCTCGTAGTAGAGGATCATGTGGCGTGTGCTGCTGAAGTGATCCAAGCAATCTGCCATGGACTGTTCAGCATTTCTGATGCTTGGAACTAGAGCTGACACGTCCAACTTCGGTTTGAACCTTGCTAATATCTCAGCCTGCCCAAATCATAAGGTATCAACAGGATTAAACAACACAAAAGGAATAAGATAAAGTACTCCTAACTCCTAAGCAAGAAGAGATAAATAATTCAAAAATTTATAAACGAACACACGTATATCCTATTGAGGACAGTAAGTTCCTTTTTCTTGCTGAGGTAGAACATACATACCCCAGTCAAATGACCCCATACTTTCTTATACAGAACTTACATATCCCAGTCAAATATTCCCATACTTGACAAATAACCTTGACTTTAACTAAAAAAAACTCTAGGTGCAATTGAAATTTCACTCGGAACTCATGTCCTGAATCCTCTAACAAGCAAGCAGCTAAGTTTGAAATGAATCATTGGTGCGAGCATATCACAATCTGTTAGCTTACTGCTGTATTATTAATGCTGAAACTGTAATCTGTCAGGACCAGGATAAATGAAAACTTAAGTAGGGCTTCATGACTACAGCTATAGCATGCAAAATTGAATTCTGAACACAGTGAATTAACAGCAAGAAATCGTGGATGAAACAAGCATAAAAACGATGTTACATTTTGACTGACTCAACAAGAACTGAATCCTGGTTTAAAGTTTTAGAAAAAAAAAGCATATCCCTAACGAAGTATTCAGGAGAGGTAAACACTTCTTCAGTACCGGTTGTGCCACCAAGATTCTGTAATTTGGTTCATAAGATATTCAAGAAAAAATTGAAGAAACAAATTCCTTTGGAAAATATAACTGAGATGATTGCATGGGTATGAAAGTGAGAGGCACCTCTTCCTTAGAGTGAACATGAGATTTGTGGGTGCCATTCAACTGCTTTGTTTTTCTGTCATAGTCGTTAGCCAACACAGAGATAATCCTCCTTAATGTATTTCTCCTGAACAGAAATATCACCATGACACCCTTTTTGTTTAAATAATTAACAATGTCCTTATGATGGCCCATAAGTCCCTGCTAAATATAGAACATATCAATTTAATATAATTCCAACTTTTCTCTAACTTTGGATAACTTAGGTTACAAGAATATATAGAGCTGAGTATTGAGTAGTGTTGCACAGAGCTTTCAAAGTTCAAACACATCGTAGGGTTAAATTGCTATGAGATATCAAGAGGTTTATGCGTGTGTTCATCAATGTGAGAATCAGATCAGAGTAAACAACAAGGATAACTTCCTTTGCCACATCTAGAGTGACGAAACAATTTAAACTTTACAAGCAACTAAATGAACTTACACATAGACCCCAAAAGGTTATGAAATATACTATACCTGATTTAGCATCCATTTCAGTCCGAATGCAGCTGTACATTCATTTTTTGCTGCACTGGTGTGCCAATCCAGATTATACAGCTTATCAAGGGTCCTCAAGATAGATGGGACATTTTCTCTTCTCTTTCTTATTGAGAATATTTCACCATTTGAACTGACATTGGGGTGGCTATTTAGCAAAGTCTCAAACCACCCACTTCCTGATCTTTGCATAGAAATAATAACAAAAAACCGAACAGGATTACATGCACATTCCCCCCTGTCAACAGGAAAATATTGTAGCAACAAGAATGAGAAAATGAAAGAAAGAAATATGTAATGTATATCATTTATAAGAGATTTTATCTAGGAAAGTTACCTATTGTAACTCGCAGGCTTCGGAAAATGCACATATTGCATGAGCTCATTTGGAATTGCATATCTTCCGCAAGGAGTTCTTAGTTGTTCTTCTCCACTGATCAAATTTTCTTTACTTTCTAAAGTTATTTGATTAAAGGAGAAGTAACAGACATAGAATCCAAATAATGCAATTAAGAAGACAAGAATTGATCGTAGAGGAAACAGTGGCCCCTTTGAACTTTTCAGTGAATACACGCTCTGCAATCAAGAAATTCAGTGATCAAGTAATGTAAACACTGAATACATGAAACGAAAAAAAATTACTGCTAGTGTTTTACCATTTTCTCTTGTACCAGCAGAGTCTATACCCTACATTAACTGACTGCTACTTTTCCCATTTTGTGGCATGTGCACAATTCAACTTCTTTGTCCTCATTGTTCAGAGCAGCTCGCCTTTTGTTAATGAAATTACAGTGCAGTAAAGTTGAATTACAGAACTCCCAAGTCAGGTCAGCATCATGTGTCTTCTAAGTCAGCAAAGAGAGATTCAGATGTTGTCACAAGTGTTTGTTTCCAACCATTGCAAGAACTCACTGCAACTCAACGAGGAAAAGATGTGCTTCACTTGTAGTAGCTTCAGAACGTTTCCACCTCTTTCTGCTTAAAAGGTAAACTGGAATTGCAATTCTAAGATATAAAAGGCAACATACAAAAATTATAATAACGGCTGTAACAAATGGTGGTAAACGATCTAGCTGTCATGTCAGGTTTGATTGCACAAACACTGATGCTTACTAGTTAAGCGGTATGAAGTTAAACTACTTGTTGCACAGGGCAACCTTAGATGGGAAATTAAATTCAAGCTTCTAGGTTACTCCATTTGTTTCATATTATAATTCGTTTAAATTTTTTGAGACAAACTTCTCTAAATTTAATCAAGTTTAAAAAAATACGTTAATATCTATAATATCAAATAAATACACTATTAAGACATATTTATGGTGGAATCAATGAAACTAATTTATGTTATAGTATTTGGAATATTTTTATATAAAATTGATCAAAGTTACATAATTTTGATCATAAATAAGTCAAATTACTTATAATATGGAACGGAGATATAATATGGAACGGAGAGTAGAAAACAAGAAATTGTGGTTTCTTCCCATGTAGAATACGATACTACACCTGATTTAATCTAACGGATATTGTCACAATATATCTATAGCTGATTTGGTTGCAAGCTTCCTAAGGGTATGCTTATTTTAGCTTTTTTGAAGCTCAAACAAATGGTCTAGATTCTAAATCTAAATTATGAAAATCAGTAGCCGTAGAATCTGTAAATGAACTTGAATTTAGAAGCTAAAAAATATAACTCCTCCAGATTCTCGCGAGTTAGATACTTAGATCAGCTAACAACCAAGAATTTATAAAAAAAAACATTAACTAGTGTGAAATTTCTAGATTCCTATTAGTCGGAGACTGGGCGTCAATCCCAACGGGTATTATATCTGCAACCAGCGTCCAGGACAGTATAAGTTGAACCAATGAATGATGCTTAGCAAATGTCAAAACTTGGACCGGGGAATTCTCGGAAAGCAAGCGACTTTGCATCTTGCAACAAAATATGGAGGGGAGAAAAGCAAAAGGAAGGCTCGAAGTTTCTTCAGACGATAGATAGGCAGTCTCAACCACCCTTAGCAACAGCTTGGATGGTAGCCGACAAAACAAATCACCAATTCATCATTCAAAACGATCAATTTATCATGAACCAAGAAAGTCTCATGCATGTGAATTGGGAATTTCCCAGCAAGAAGAACAGGCTTCAGCAGCAACAATGCAGATAAAGAAATCCCTCCCTCGAGCTAGAACTTAACAAGACGAACAAGTAGAGAAATTTATCCTACAGCGACTAGCTCGAAGCTCAAGATTTGGAGAAACACCTCAGGTCAGGTCCCATGAGCAAGAAGCCAAGAATCTTCCCCCAAACCCCTCAAAAACCGCGTTGCTAAAACCGAGCTTAACAACAAATAATCACGGGAACGAAACAAGAGCCAATCTTGAGCCTCCGTGGGCCAAACCGGGCAGAAGCCTCCATCAACGGCGAGACAAGCAGAACCTTTTCAGGTACAAGACTTCTCCTTTACCTGGTTCATCGCCGACGACGAAGGGGGCGCAGCGTCCACCTCCACCCGAGCGACCGGACCACCCAGTTTGCTTCTCGCCTGTTGGTTTGAACTTCAACAAGCGGAGGAGGAGGAGGAGGATTCGCTGTCGGCTCAGAGTTCACAGGGAGCGAAAGCGCAGGTGAGAGGCCAAAAGTCAGCAGAGCAGAAATGACCTGCGACCAGTTTACAAAACTGGTTTTCAGACCGTTTTATATTGTAATCAGATCATTTGGCGCGGTTGTGTGGACACTGTCTGGAATGTTATCGTTTCGACATAAAAAATAAGGTAGGGAAATCACTGAATTTCTAAAACACGATTTGACACCTGCTAACAGTAAACACGCACCTCCTGTCTTGTGTGAAACACCAACCAAGCAAGCACACTGATAGTATGAGCTCTAGACGTGATTACAGCAGGACATAAAATTTGTAAATACTTACTACAAATTAATGTTGCAATAATTCCTGCAGCCTTTTGTTTCATAACCTTGGTAAGTTGTGTCACGAGCCACGCATGACCACCTCCTTCCATTGTATGCATTTTCTTGCTCCCATTGATTCAACGAAGGCCCTCATTTTCAATACAATTCAGTATCATAAGTACTTTTTAAACAGGAGAGTTTTTTCTCAATGCAATAGTGCCATGATATAGTAGAATGTGTAGAGTTTATTTCATTTTCATAGCAAGGCTTGATATTCATTTCTGTCATATTTTCTGGACTTAATCATGTAAACACATGAAACATCACCCGTGAAACAACTCACATGTTTCAAACTAAGCCCATAAAAAAACCTACCGGATACTCAAAACTCGACAAGAAAACCGTAGGTTAGCAGTAGCACGAGATATAATACACAAACATGTAAATATAAATTTAAATTCAAACCTAAATCCATAAAATTGCCATCCTAAGTTTTGAAGCATGACAAAAAGACCAGTGGCCGTAGACCGTAGTAGATGCAGGCTCCGCCATCAACGCGTCTCAGTGGTATTCTTCTCTCTAAAAGTTGGTGCTTTTCAGCAAAGAGCGCAACGAATGTACGAGCAACAACCGGTTGTCTGATGTCTCAGACAATGTACCCAATCGATTATGGTCAAGAACATTGATTTGTACCCTGCAATGCAAGTTCATAAGCCTTTCTTTTAAGTAAAGTCAAGTTCATACATGTAGCAAAATGCGCATGCATGTGTTTACGGATTTTTTTTATTAAAATCTGCACTGAAATCCGTGTGATATTCATGAGAGATGGCCTAGGGACTACGGAGAGGTTTGAAGCTTGGCATCTCTTTCCATGAATTCCATTTCTTTAAACGCATTTTTTTATTCACCAGCTTCTCCTATCTTTTTGTACTTTCTTATGCAAAAACGTCACTTTTGGGATGGTGAGCGTTCCATTTCGCAACGCTACCAAATGCCGTGTTTGTCGTGCTCCATGTTTTTTTAAAAAAAATAAAGATATCATCTTGTTGTTTTGACTTAAACATTTTACAATAGATAGCTTCTTCTGCTGGCATAAAGATACTCCCATTCCATCTGATTCACCTTCTCAATTGATGCTGCTATAGAGATGTCTCTTGAAAATAAAGTGAAAAGTAAATGCTTCTGGTTAATAAGAAAATAGTATTGTTATGTGGTAATTAAAGGATACAGAAAAGATATTAAAGAATAAAACTTTTTGATTTGTGGACCGAGAGAGTAGGTAAAAAGATATAAATAAAGTTATTTTGGGAGCATGGAGTATAAACTTTGGTTTCTGTGGCAATAGTGGGATCTGCACCTGCCACGACGATGGATTAATAAAATGATCTACGAGTAGAATAATTAGCGTAATCTTGAGTGGGTGAGGTCGCCATATCATCTGGCACATCAACAATCTTCCGTACGCGATGACACCAGCAGTGTGATTTTGTACGGCAAGTTGGAGTGCAGGATACATCATACAGAACAACGTGAGGTCAACTTTCAGTTACGAACTAATAACAAACAAGGGACGTGTTATTATCACAAGACCTTTTGTCTCTTCTTTTCTTTCCTTCCCAATTCATTAACAATGCCAACAAAAAAATGAACCATGACGACGAACATCCATCGTCTACAAAGTACTTTAAATTTAACTAAACCATCAGCTCGAAAGGCTCTCGTCAAGAATCATAGATAATTGACCTAGTAAACAAGAAAAATTGTACCAGTTACACTGATAGCAATGTGTATTCTGAGGAAACATGATAACCAATCTGAGAGTTACATTCGATTATAAAGAATTTTTTTTTGCTCTCGTCTGATAATTAAGTTTCATTTGTTCTTTTGTCACACCCTGAGTTACATTTATTCTTTTGTCATACCCAGTATATATAATAACACCCAACATATATAATAACAAAAGAGTAAATACCATGTCATACAATCATATGGAGAAAACAAATACTACCAACTTATGTAAGACCAACTTATGTAAGACGAGAGCAAATCTCCCATTATAAAGTAGTCATTACATCAGACCAAAGAAGTCCATATTCCATAATTGATCTTTTCTCACCATTCTGCTCAGGTACAAGCAGGTGCATTTAGGGAGAATATCTAATGGCACAAAGTCTCCGATAGGTAGGAAAGTACAAATCAGTTAGACTGTCGTTTCAAGGATTAATGCAATGCCGTTGCCTGACAACTATAACAGGAGAGGCAACTGAGCCATGATCCAAGAGACAAGATTAGGAGCTACATATATAACCCATGGGGTTAAAAAAGATATTAATATCCTTACAAGCGTCATCACAAAAACAGATAAAAGGCAGATGAGTATGCGTCATGAGGACATGAAATCTTCCGGCCTTGCGATGAAAACATCCTCAAACTCATTGTCATCTGATGAAAGAACAAATATCAGTCAGGTGTCTGTAGAGGAAATGGGAAATTGCAACAGCTGTTGAGATTTGAGAGCAGCAGCAAAGACTAACGTGCAAAAGTAGGTTAAAATGCATTTTCTTATCTTGACATCCATGAACAAGAAATGGAAAGTTACAGCTATAAATACACAAAAAGGACTGCACATCCAATTTGTTCAGTCCAGGGTATTAGTAAACTAGGCCATAAGGCAATTGCCATGACATCTATTTGGTGGTATTCAAAATGAGAACATCACTGTACCAGTGTGGAGAAAAATAAGCCTTAGCTACAAAAATGTATTTCTCTTCAGATTTGATTTTGTTTCAATTGATGACTTTCCAATAATTGTGCAACTTATGCATGTATGAATTGAAAATCAACAAAATAGATTGCCCAGGTCCAGCAATTAATGACATCTGACTAAAGCAAAGTTATCTCCGGTAAACATCAAGAGACCAAGACAAAGCAATCACAGCAAAATGAAGTGTTTTTTACTTTTTTTACAAAACAAGCAGTTCATGGTAATAATTGTTTATGTATGTTGATTTTGACATGAGCAGTTGTGTTCAGGAAACCCAAGCAAGCAAACTGCAATTCACAAACAAAATAATGAAGCACATATGGCTACATAAGTGCATACTATCAAGAGAAATTTGAGCACATAACCAACAAAGCTAAGGCAGTTATGCAGGTAGAAATGTAGAATAGAAAAATAAACCTTTTCTCAGCGTTAATGCAACAACAGCATCATTCTCAACCTGTACACACATATAGACAAAATTAACTATGTTGTTGCACAGGAAAAATCTTCATAAATTTTTTACTGGTGCAATCATACCTTCTGGTCTGCCAGTGTCTTAGAGTCATCCAAAAGAACCGAAACATTATTTTTTGACAACAAAATCAGTTGTTGATTACTGGGAGGTTGATCGATCAGTGACTGCAGTTTTTGTTTGATGCTTAAAGTTGTCTCTGTTGGATCACATTGTATGAAGTAGGTAGTCTTGTTCCGCTTTACTCGAATATACATTGCCTGCATAAGGAAACATTCTTCTTCAATGTTAGAAAACAGAATATTTCAAATAGTTAGTTCTTGCCAACAGCAATCCACAATGTTTACTCCAAGAGTTTAATGAGGTCCAGGCTTCCAGCTATTCTGTTTGGTACAAGAAACTTCATGCAATGCTAACATATCCAATTTATCTTATAGAATTTTTTCTTTTCCATTGGACACAAGCTACTAAAGGCACTCACCAAAAGGTGGGCAGAACTAGTGTGGTAGTCGGTATCTAATTGTCCATTGTTATGCAGTCCATTGGAAATAGTACAAGAAGAAAGCATAATAACACAGCATAACAGGGTATAAAGTACATTCTGGTATACTAAACTACATATTAATCACAGTCCACAAACCATTCGTAGGCACATTTATGAGATAGTAGTATCATTACTACGCTACCCCTATATGCAGGACATTTTCTTGAAAAGAGTGTAAGTACAGAAACAGAATGAGGAATAGAAGATGCCATTTATTAGGAAATAGCAGAAATGGTAAGGATTGTAGATTACTAGATTATGCAGTTTCAGCATTCGAAACCAACGACACGTTTGGTAATTGCGTATTGCGGCCTGAAAAAGACATCTAGGAGTTGGAGAACAGAATAAAGTGCTTGATGTCCGACTCCCTTGATTGAACTATATATTACACATAATTCTCAAGTTGAGAGCCATAAATGGTAGCTAAATCTCAATCACAAGATGTTGGGGAAATCTTTACTAGGAGCATTCCATTACCAAACAATGAACAATTAATGATCCAACTGGAAATTTTATCCGGGTTGCTGAACTCTAGCACTCCCAAGAATATGTAAAAGAAATCAAGTATCTGTACAATAGCGTGCGTTAGGATTGGTCACTTGTTGGCTAACACCAGCATACCAGTGCGCTGAACACCTAAGAGCTAAAAACTCAACCATCCTCCTCTAACCAGGGCCAGGCACGAACAGCTCTCAGGCGATCTCAACCCCTAGCGCATACCCTCTACCCCCACACAGAAAGCAAAGCAAGCACAACCCACCACACCTAGGGTTCCCCTAAGCAAACGGATTCAGCACCCAATCTTCCAGAAGAACTAACAATCGGAATCTCTCTTCGTCATCAAAATCCTAACAGAACTGGCCCCGCGTGAGGAGGCCTCTCACAGGCCACCCACCCGTCACTCTCCACCGCCTGCCTGTGTCATCCCCCTCAAGCCAACAGACGAGCACGCTCCACGGACGAACCCGGACTAGAGATCAGCCATCAGGGGCTAACAGAGCAAGAATCGCGGCCAGAGATCTATAGCCGCCGGTCGCGGGGCGTTATTTGCAGCGAGATAACCGGAGGGCGGAGGGCGGAAGCGTCGGGGAAGGGGCTTACCGGCGGTGGGCGGGCTGCGGAAGCGGAGATCGCCTGAGGTAGACGGGAGAGGGGAGGGGAGGGGACCGTGGGCTCACGACTCACGAGTTACGAGCCCAAATACTTAGGTTAGAAGGGCATTTTTGGGGCTTTATTATTAAAATTTTATAAATTCTTGCTACCGTGGAAAAATTCTAATTTTTTTTAAAAAATATCTTTTTTGGTGGTTTGTTTTTTGAATTTTTATTTTAAAATGGTCTAAAAAATAAAATTTATCCACGAGACGACAAATGATTACTCGCATATGGGAAATTGTGTTGAAGGGAGTAATTGTGGTGTATTCAATATGGGATACGTATTGTCCGTGTGAATACGCTAACAGAAAATGTGAGTCTTACGGTAAGTTTGCCATGCCTACTCGGATATGTACCTAAAGTAACCTTGATACCTACGAGGATAAGATTATTGTTTCATAAATTTGAGTTGCTAGGTTAAGTTGTTTGATTCAGTTTTTAAACTGTTTTAAAAGAAGCTGGTTAAAAATCCTAATTCCTAACAAACACACACATTCCATTGCTGATCGATGAGGTAATCAGGATTACATATTTCAGATGTGGTTAGGCAGAGATTGACGCAAGAAGAAGAGACAAGCCCTGGAAAGCGAGCGCGAAAGGCGAAGCCGGTGCTGCCATACATAAGCGCGCACTTGTTGCCTGCACTGCAAAGAGGGAGTGGTTCGGGGCAGTTGGGCCGCTGTGTGTTGGAGCGGTTGGCCTTTCCCGCCATTTCTATATCTTGCCCCCGCCCACCTTCTGCTTGCTCTGCTCCAACTCCGATCTCCATCGGAGCACCAGATCGAGAAGGGCAGCTCACTGCTCACCCCCCCAGCCACGATATGCCGAGGCCGTGGAGGCCCGTGGTGGCGTCGGCGACTAAGTGCTGCGCGGCGGAGGACGCCGTGGTGGCGGAGGGAGGGGGAGGCGGGCTGGAGCGGTACAGGGCGTCCCGCTCCGAGTTCTCCCGGAGGCTCGCGTCCTTCCGCAAGCTGTCGTCCGCGACCGACAGCCCGGCCTCCGCCACGGCGGCTGAGGAGGGGGTGGGCGCCGTCGGCCCGCTGAAGCTGCACTCCTTCAGCTTCTCCGAGCTCCGCGCCCTCACGCACGACTTCTCCAGCAGCTACCTGCTCGGCGAGGGCGGCTTCGGCCCCGTTCACAAGGGCTTCGTCGACGCCGGCATGAGGCCCGGCCTCCACGCCCAGCCCGTCGCCATCAAGCAGCTCAACATCGCCGGCCTCCAGGGCCACAGGGAGTGGCTGGTAATGGAGTATATAGTATATAATACACCATGTCGTTATTGCCTTCTTCCTCCTACTGTTACTACTGCTAGTATATATACTCAATACCTTGTCCATGGCGGTGCAGGCGGAGGTGATCTTCCTCGGGCAGTTCCGGCACCCGCACCTGGTGAAGCTCCTGGGCTACTGCTGCGAGGACGAGGAGCGCCTCCTCGTCTACGAGTTCATGCCGCGCGGCAGCCTCGAGAACCACCTCTTCAAGAGTACGCAGCTAGCTAGCTAACCATGGCCGCCCATCGTCCAACTTGCGGCGCCGTTCTTGAGAAACTGTGAACTGATCGATCCAGCCTTATCTGTGTAGGGATATCGGCGACGCTGCCATGGGGCGCGCGGCTGAAGATCGCCATCGGCGCCGCCAAAGGGCTCGCCTTCCTCCACGGCGCGTCCACGCCCGTTATCTACCGCGACTTCAAGGCCTCCAACATCCTCCTCGACTCGGTACATAGCATACGTTTTCTTGCACGGACAATTTCGTCATCGATTCAGCGCCAGCTGACGGATCGGTCGAATCAAAAATCATCTTCTTCTTTGTCGTCGTCGTGTCTTCTTGCAGGAGTACACGGCGAAGCTGTCCGACTTCGGGCTGGCGAAAATGGGGCCGGAGGGGTCGGAGACGCACGTGACGACGCGCGTGATGGGCACCCACGGCTACGCCGCGCCGGAGTACGTGATGACGGGGCACCTCAACATCAAGAGCGACGTGTACAGCTACGGCGTCGTGCTGCTCGAGCTGCTCACGGGGCGGCGCGCCATGGAGCACGTCCGGGGTAAGAGCGCGCACGCCGAGCAGGTCGTCAAGATCGTCGA
>KE371329.1:129029-143381 GCA_000418225.1 Zizania latifolia
GCACTCCTTCAGCTTCTCCGAGCTCCGCGCCGTCACGCACGACTTCTCCGGCAGTTACATGCTCGGCGAGGGCGGATTCGGCGCCGTGTACAAGGGCTTCGTCGACGCCGGCATGAGGCCCGGCCTTCACGCCCAGCCCGTCGCCGTCAAGCAGCTCGACGTCGCCGGCCTCCAGGGCCACAGGGAGTGGCTGGTAATGGAGTATATGCCGCATCATGTCGTTCTTGCCTTCTTCCTCCTGCAATTACTACGGCTAGTACACTCCATTGAGTCAATTCCATGTCCACGGCGGCGCAGGCGGAGGTGATCTTCCTCGGGCAGTTCCGGCACCCGCACCTGGTGAAGCTCCTCGGCTACTGCTGCGAGGACGACGAGCGCCTCCTCGTCTACGAGTTTATGCCGCGCGGCAGCCTCGAGAACCACCTCTTCAAGAGGACGCTGCCGTGGGGCACGCGGCTGAAGATTGCCATCGGCGCCGCCAAGGGGCTCGCCTTCCTCCACGGCGCCTCCACGCCAGTCATCTACCGCGACTTCAAGGCCTCCAACATCCTCCTCGACTCGGTACATGCATACGTTTGCTTTCACGGACAATTTCTTCTTCTCCGGCGACCGGATTCGAATTAAAATCTTCTTCGTCGTCGTCTCGCAGGAGTACACGGCGAAGCTGTCGGACTTCGGGCTGGCGAAGATGGGGCCGGAGGGGTCGGAGACGCACGTGACGACGAGAGTGATGGGCACCCACGGCTACGCGGCGCCGGAGTACGTGATGACAGGGCACCTCAACATCAAGAGCGACGTGTACAGCTATGGCGTCGTGCTGCTCGAGCTGCTCACGGGGCGGCGCGCCATGGAGCACGTCCGGGGTAAGAGCGCGCACGCCGAGCAGGTCGTCAAGATCGTCGACTGGACGCGCCCTTACCTCGCCAGCAGCCGCCGCCTCCGCTGCATCATGGACCCGAGGCTGGGGGGGCAGTACTCCGTCAAGGGCGCCCGCGCCGTCGCTCACCTGGCGGTGCAGTGCACCAGCCCGCAGCCGCGTGACCGGCCGCGCATGGCCGCCGTCGTCGAGGCGCTGGAGCGGCTGCAGGGGTTCAAGGACATGGCCATCACCGTCGGCCTCTGGCCCACCAACGCCCCGGTGGCCGGGAGGAACGCCATCTCCGCCAAGATCCGCGCCGATGTCAAGGGCGCCGCCGGCGCGGCCTCGCGGCGGAGGAGCGCCTCCGCCAAGCTGCCCTGATCGATTAATTAATCCGACCGGCCACGTAGGCCCGCCACGTCATCGAGTACGTACGTATCCGTATGCGTGTATGTATATAGCTACTGTACGACCGACCGATCGATCATCGATGTAATGTGCGAGGTAATCATGGAGCACAATTAATTTAACCGTGTGGATCGGATTATTATGGAATTAATATTCCATATATATATATATAGGAATTTATGTTAGGTGACATGTATATATATACTTGTTTAACGATGTAGTGTGGCTCTAGACTCTCCAACTGTTTCATCCCTTCTACCCTTACAGTAATTTGTTTACTACCCTTATTACGGTTTTTTACCTCCATTAGTCATCTTTTATTTTCTCAGGGAGATTGATCTCGTGTCACTGAACCTAATTCGGATACGAATATAGACACACGATATACATTAGTATTCTACATATTAATATCTCTAAAGGAGATTTGTTCTAATATCATAAAGTTAAGTATCATTTTACTCTTTCGTTAGACTCTAAATTATCATACATATGGGATATGACAAAAAAACAAATACAATTTAACTTTATGGCATAAGAACAAATTTTTCGGTTGCTTTTGTGCGCATTCTCTGCATGACAAACTGGTGATTTTGATAAATATTTAATAACGTAGAGAAAAACCAAACCCCACTCGCGTTGCCCAAGCGGCGGCTCGTGCGGAACCTTAGCCGTCCAAGCCGTCGCCACTCCTCCTCCTCGCCCTCGCCACTGTCGGAGCTTTCGTCGGGTCCCCCGCCCAGTCGCGAGGAAGGCGGCGACGGGGCTTTGCTGTTTCTACAGATCTGGCCGGCGATGTAGCTCATGTTTGTAGGGCTATGGAGAGGCTACGCTAGCGTTTAATTTTAAAAATTTACCCTGTTAGCCAGGAATCATATGTATAATGGGATCATGGATCGTTACCTTCTAACGCAAGACACGCTAGTGCAGCGAAAGAAGATGTTAGGAAAGCGCGTCCTTGCTCAACTCCATCCGTTCGTCGATAATCCGGTAATGAAGACGACGCGATCCTACGATCCGACGATCTCCACGAGAAGAAGACGAGCACCGCTATTTGAGCAGTGCCTCCACGGTATCCACACGTCCGGGGACAGGATTACCTTGCGCCGGCGTGCCAGCACCACTCGCAAGATCTGGGGAGATCGATCACAACACTTACAATCGAGGAGAGAAGAGAGGTGGCGGCTAGAGTTCTCAACCAAGAGCAATAACAGCAACAACCTTTTTGTGCTAGCCCCTCCTCTCTTTATATAGTGCACTGTCACGGGCCTTTAATCTGTATTAAAGCCTAACAGATATAATCTGTTCGCCTGGACCAGAACTTCTGGTTCGAACCGGAACTTCCGAAAATAACCTTCTGTATCGAATTTATTTCGACCCAGAACTTCCGATTCGTCCAGGTAGGCCCGGAACTTCCGGTTCAACCGGAACTTCCGGCTCCTCCATAAAACCGAAACCGGGGCTGGCCCAGAACTTCTGGATGTTCCAGAACCTGAAACTTCCGGCCCTCAGCTAGAACTTTCGGTTCCCCTAGAATTCTATTGGGCACAATTCCATCAATCTCTCACTTGCACAAGAGCCAATTCTTGCAAGCTTTAAAATCTAATCCCCTTAAGCGTGCGACCCAATAGGTTCATATGCAAACGGCCGCTACCTAGAAACCCTTTTCGAATCGTTGATCAATAGCGATACCTAGCAGTACATATTGACTCCCGAAAGCATACAAAGTCAAAATCATACTTTCTGAACCTTGATATACTCACGCACCAATCCCTTTACCACACGACATCAGTCAAGCTCAAGGCGAGATTCGTGCCACTCTTGTTGATAGCTCGATACTTCACTCGATCAAGTAGTGGATTCAATCATGATCAATTCTTTGATCATAGTGGCATGGCCATGTACTTTTCAATCCGACCACCTCGAGGGGCCCAGAGACGTCTCTCCCGTTATATAGGAGGGGTAAATTTTATCTTGACCACTCACATCCCACGACATGTTTCGTGACACACCCGAAAGCAACCTTTATAACTACCCTGTTACAGAATAGCATTTGAAAGTCCCTAAGTGTGCTACTACATATTCTAGAATCAATGACGATCTCAGATCTAAGGATTCTGCAGGTACACCATTTAAGATGGCAACTGATGGCACATATAAAATAATAATCTCAAAAGTATCTTAAAGTGGGTCTATCCAACTCTATGTTCACTAACATGAATCCACATCACTGATTTGACATCTCCATGTCTATGGTGTGTGAAACTTGATCATCAATCAGACAGATGTGCTAATCTATAAATCATCACTGTCCCATATAACGATCTCAGATTAGGGATCATTTAGAATAACATCGTAACACAAAGAGTTTCACAAATAAGTCACGCACTTGTTGATTAATGTAAAAGATATTTATTTAAGGAACAAAATAACTAATTATCCAAATGTACATTAGCATAGATAAGACATTTTCTCTCACATACACTGAACTCACTCACGCAAGTATCTAATACCGATAGAGCTCAAGTGCGCCTCATGCTTGGGCTGTGAGAGAGGCTTCGTCAACAGATCGGCTATGTTCAAATTCGTGTGTACCTTGCATATCTTCACATTACCTCTATCTATAATCTCACGGATCAGGTGATAACGTCGCAATATGTGCTTAGACTTCTGGTGTGACCCAGGCTTCTTAGATTACGCAATGGTACCACTATTATCACAATAGAGGTCTACTGGACTGGACGCACTAAGGACAACACCCAACTCAGAAACAAACTTTCTGATCCAAACTGCCTCCTTCGCAGCTTCCGAAGCTGCAATATACTCGGCATCTATTCTTGAATCTGCAACCGTTTCTTGCTTGGAACTCTTTCAACTCACTGTGTCTCCATTGAGGCAGAATACAAATCTAGACTACGATCGCGAATCGTCTTTGTCAGTTTAGAAGCTAGCATCGGTGTAACCATTTACAACGAGCTCCTCCTCACCTCCATAGACCAGGAACATACCCTCAGTTCTTCTTAAGTACTTAAGGATATCTTTTACAACCGCATAGTGACTTTCACCTAGATTTAACTGATATCTGCTCGTAACACTTAGAGCATAAGAAATATCTGGACGTGTACAAAGCATGACATACATGATGGATCCGATTGCGAAGACATACGGGATCGTGCTCATCTTCTCCAGCTCATCAGGTGTCGAAGGACACTGACTCTTGCTGAGAGAAATACCGTGTGACATTGACAGAAAACCTTTCTTGGAATTCTGCATATTGAATCATTTCAATACCTTGTCAATGTATATATTTTGGCTTAATCCAATTAGCCTTCTCAATCTATCTTTATAGATCTTTATGCCCAAAATATATGCTGCCTCTTTAAGATCTTTAATTGAGAAACTCTTTCTCAACGAAGACTTGACAGCATCTAGCATAGAAATATCATTTTTGATCAACAATATGCCATCTACATATAAGACCAGAAACACAAGTGAGCTTCCACTAGCCTTTTTTGTAAATACAAGGCTCTTCTTCTTTCTTGATGAAGCCAAACCATTTGACTACCTCATCGAAACGAAGGTTCTAACTCCGAGAAGCCTGCTTCATCCCATAAATGGACATTTATAGCATACAAACTTTCCTAGCACTCTCTGGATCATCAAGACCTTTAGGCTGTATCATGTACACATTCTCACTTAGGTTTCCGTTAAGAAAAGCCATCTTGACATCCATTTGCTATATCTCATAGACATAAAATGCGACAATTGCTAGGATGATCTGGATAGACTTTAGCATAGCGACGGACGAAAACGTTTCATCATAATCAACACCTTGAATCTGTCTGAAACCTTTCGCCACCAATCATGCTTTATAGATGAGAATATTTCCATCAACGTCTATATTTTTCTTAAAAAATCATTTATACTCAATAGCTTTTACACTATCAGGTGGATCAATCAACTTGATTCTCTCGCATGGATTCTAACTTGGATCTTATGGCTCCAAGCCATTTCTCAGAGTCTAGTCCCATCACTGCTTTCGTGTAGGTCTTAGGTTCATCGTTGTCCAACAACAATATGTCACGCTACCCAGTGGTCAAAAACGTAACCCGCTCAGGCGCATGGCTAACCCTCTCCGACCGTTGTGGAGGTGGTGTCTCGACAACAGGCTCTGCAACGTCTTGCATGTCGAGTTGCGGTTCAGTAGGAGCTGAAATACTTTTTAGTGGTTCTCGAACCTCTTCGAGTTGCACCGTGCTCCCGGTAGCCCCTCCTCTCTTTATATAGTGCCCTGTCATGGGCCTTTAATCTGTATTAAAGTCCAACAGATCTAATCTGTTCACCTAGACCAGAACTTCTGAAAATAACCTTCCGTATCGAATTTATTTCGACCCGGAACTTTCGGTTCATCCAGGTAGGCCCGGAACTTCCGGTCCCTCCAGAAAACCGAAACTAGGGCTGGCCCAGAACTTTCGATCTAACCGGAACTTCTGGATGCTCCAGAACCTAGAACTTCCGGCCCTCAACCAGAACTTCTAGTTCTCCCAGAATTCTCTTGGGCACAATTCCATCAATGTTCACGTAGGCCGATGGTGGTTCAGATCTACCCAAGAGGGCTGACGGCGGCCTAGGTTGGTGCCGACGACTAAAGGTCTATTTTTTCGGTGGCTTGGGGGCAGATCCGACGCCTACAGGGTAGGGCCCATGGCAGCGGTGTGCGGAGGCAGCGCGACGGCACGCGGTGGCAGTGCGCGGCGACGGCGCATGGCGTTGGAGCCAGGCAACGACAGAGCGACGACAGCGTCCAACGATTGCCTGTCGGCGCGGAGGCATGCGGCGACGATGGCGTGGAGGCATGCGACAACGACAGCGGGCGGTGACCAGCGGTGGTTGGAGTGGCCACGATATGGGCTTTTCTGTTAGGCAGCGCGTTGTAGAGCGGCGACCATGAGACGGCGCACGATGGTAGGGGTTGGAGCGCGGCGGCGCGGAGACCAGGAGACGGAGCGCGGTGGCGGGGTGCGGTGCGCGGCGACCCTCGGCGATGGTTTGGGGCTCAGATCTGTCTTGCGACGGTGGCTGTGCGGGATCCAAGGTTGCTTGGAGTTAGCGGTGGCCAACTTCTTTCCGGTGTGGTTTATCTGGTGACATATCGGTAGTCGTTGGTCGTCTCTTCCTGTTTTTCTCTCCTTTTCCTTGTTGCTTCTTCTCTTCTTTGGCCGTCTTTCTTCTCGATCGTGGGTTACTTCTTTGGTCTGGTGATAGTCGTCTTCAAGACTTGTGGTCTATGTCTACTGTTATTGCTATCTTGTAGGAGTGGTGCCAGTGGCGAGGCGCTGGTCTAGTTTAGGGACAGCAGGATGTTGCTCGCCTGAGTGTTTTTTATTTTTTTTATTACTATCTCCTAATATAGTACTCTTATATTTTTTTTTCTATATTATTATATACATCCACGCTGTTTTGTATAGTTTGCTTAAAAAATATAAATATTTGTCTGCCCTGAACGCTAAGCCCCGTCTGAATTTGACTGATATTGTGCGAAATCAAATTGATAGCAGAAGCAATCAAACATTCAAACTGATCGGGTTAAGATCGCGATGAGATTTCTGTTGCTATCAGCCATGAGGGCTAAGGCTTGTTGCGTGCAGGAAGAACGGTACATTAGTCCTAGTGCCCTCTTGCGGGTCGTCGCTGACGATTCGCCGTCGTCTCCGCGGTGCCGTTCTACCCTGGGCAACCGCCGACGGCGAGAGATGCGAATCTTGCCGCGACGCGGGTAGAGGACAAGGCCGACAAGGCCGACCTGCCGGGTCGGTTTCTTGACTCGATCCGGTCCGACCGGCCGACCGACCCTCCGGTCCATGTCCGTATGTTTTCACTTTTTTAAGAAAAAGTCTCAATTAAAACCGGTCGAGAAAAATCACCAACCCTAATATTTTTATAGGGTTGAGCAATGTAATCGCTAAGCTATAGGCTCTTTTACTGTATTTTTCCTTCTCATCTAATTTAAATATATATAATATAAATTATATATAGTACTAGCATCTATTACTCTATACAAAATTTAATTCTAAATTTAACCTACAGAAAGTAAAAAATATATACCATGAAATAACCTTTATAATTTGGATTTGTCTCATTTGTTCATCAATATATGTATCGAGTTTAGACATGCAACTTTAATTTTATAGAGTGGTCAGACGGACGAGCAGCTGGAACTGCGAAACCAAGCAAAATCTGCTGTGATTTAATTTCGTAAGCACACACGGGTCAAGTCAAGGCTAGATGTAACCTGCAGCTGCTCTGCGAGACGGTGAAGGTATATTTCGTCTTGTTTTTTTCTTTCTTTCCGTGATTTCCTCGTCGACGCATTTTTCTCTGGAACAATGTTCTCTAGTGACTAGGACAGTCTTCGGTCTCATTTTCGAGGTGAAACTCGAAAGGCAGACTAACATATTGGATGTTTTGTGTTTTTTCTACTGCTACTTTTCAACGTACCCACAGTCACACAAAACCGTGATAAATATTACGATTTTCGACCATCTCGTAATAGAAAGTTTGTAAAGATCAGATCAGTCACTACCATAACCAATTGTCTAGCTACATTCTATATACAATAAATAGCATGCGAAACCTAAAAAGAATAATTTACGGACGTTAAAAAATAAAACAAGCACGTCGCGGAAACACACGCGCGCGGTGCCAATATATTGGTCTAGCTTTGATGCCAATCGTAGAAACACAGACCATTCTTGCCCTAAAAATCTAAGGGCGAGATCAATGCTTTACACGTCCAATATTTAACCATGGTTTAGTCGGCAAATATAACTTTTGTCTTTTTTTTTTCAAAGTCAAGATTCTTTAATTTTGACTGATTTTATCGATTTTATATAAATATATAGTCAATCATAAATATATCTTAATATTATATTTATTTGATACTATAGATATTAATATTTTTTAAAAGTTACCAAATCCACTGTCCCCATCACTACCATGATAATATACCAGTTACCATGGTAATTGATCGTAATTTAGCAATCGATTACCATGATAAATAATAGAGGTGATGAGGACGGTGGATCAGGTAATAAGGCAACCAAGACAGTGAGCAAGCAGAGTTAGTGACAGAAATTGAACTGGGTTTTTTATTTAAGCCAAAATAGGGTGTCCATTGGCAGAAAACTAAACCCACGTCAGGTAATCCATGGCTGACGTCCAACAAAAAGTACTCTAAAATCGGCCAAAAATGCACTATGCGTGTGACAAACACAGATATGGACTGAGTGGCAGTTCGATTGCAAGGTATGAACAAGGTCCACCAAAGAGATGATTTATCAGTTTCAGTAATCTTCAGGAAGACAACGACATCAAATTCAGGCGAGGATTTTTGTTCCCAGAAAAACGTCACGCTCACATTCCGGCGTGCCTAATTAGAGAAACATGGCAACCCCCGAGTTACTCCTCAAGCCGCCCGAGTATGTCGTGCTCTCTGAAAAGAAGGTACCTGGAGTTTCAGGTAGCGGTTAGATCATCAATTCACCGAATGAATAGATTGGAGTAGATATTTAAATCAAAATGAAATGCATATACAAATGGTAGCAGTCACTCTCTATGACATGTTCAGATTTGACACTGTAGCTATTACATCTGTGAAACAAACAAGCAAACTTCAAATTTCTGCCTAAATGTAATGTAGCTTGAAATTGCTATCTATACACCCCCAAAAATAAAGTATTCATTCCAATCACAGGGAAATATGGAAAAGGTGTAAATGCATTAGCTTTTTAGTTCTAATCTCCCTTTGTTCTTTTTATTTGATGTTTATCAACTTTATTTTTTACTGCATCCAACATAAGAATGACCATTACCTTAACTCTAAATCACTATAGTTTGTAAGGAACGATATCAAAAAAACATTTTTATTAACAAATATATTGATGCAGTTTCTCCAAATTGGTAATTTTAAACATACTGACCTACAAAGTTAGCGATGTTTGACTACATGGATCTAAAACATCAAATAAAAATAACATGGAGAGCAAAAAAATGCTTAGACCATAAACTTATGATTTTGTGAGTTCAACAGATCATAATTTCATCCAATAATCAAGTTAACTGGACTTATGCAGCTTGGATAGCAGCTAATGCATTGAAATGATTAGCCAGCTTAAGCAACCCATATAGTATGTAATTTATGAGAATGTCCTGAAGCAGCCCAGCTAGTATGTCATTTATGCTTAAGGCTATAGACCAACTTTTAGAACAAAATTCTAGATGCCAGCTTTAATATTTTCTCTTGTCAGGCCCTACAGTTTGTTTCAATGATTCGGAATGAAATTTTCAACATGCATGTAGCTTGAGAAATGTAAGAAAACACAATTCCAAATTAATATGATATATGAGTTTCACATACTCTTTCTCAGCAAGCTTCACCTCAGTTCCTCCATACTCAGGGAGCAGAACAGCGTCGCCTTCCTTAAAAGATACAGGGATCAGCTTGCCATCCCTGTCTCGTTCACCAGGACCAACAGCCACTACTTTTGCGGAGTTCAGCTGGACTCAAATAAAGGGCAAATTAGGACCCAAAAACACATTAGAAAATTTCACAATTACTGGCTACTATAATTATCATTCAATCAATCAATCATCCCACCGCACTACAGTTTCAGTTCTTTTTCAACACAGAGAACTAATCAAGAAGCATCTTAACTAAAACAATCCCTACATATTATGCAATGATGCCAGAAAAATCAGCATTAGGCATTGCTGGTTAGTGGTCAGTGTTCTAAAAATCGGTGTTAGGTGGCACCTAGGTGCTAAGCATGGGACAAGAGCCACGATTTGTACATGGGCAGCACTGACCAGCAATGCCTTCCTAGAATCTAGTCAGATAAAAAAAATCACCAAGCTTGGTGTTTTAAGAATGACAAAATGAAGGTAGACACCATAATAGCCTAACATTGTTGTCCAATCATCAACCATGGAGCAGCAATTATGTAATATAGCATAGCAGACAATTCCCAAATCCCACTTGCAGAAGAAAGTAACCTTAAACCTTGTTATCGAAATGTGCAATACAGATACATCCAGCAGGCCATGCTTAGAATGCAAAGACATAGAAGCCATACAAAGTAATTTCCCAACACATGTTTTTGCATCATTATTCAGTCATTACACAGCCTGAACGTCTGCATTTATTAGCATGGTTATCACTGGTTTACTATTTCTACAAACACCTCACAGAGGCAGTTTAACCTTGACCATGTTGGAAATCTCAAGAACTCACAGGCAAAAATAAGAATTCAAGACACTCGTTTCTGGCGACAAACACCCGCAGCAACAAACGCCGAAGTTTCTCTTGTATTTCATGGACTCTACTCGACAAACAAGCTTCCTGACTCCACGCCACAGGACATACCTGGGCACACTGCTCACACAAATTACATTGCAGCTTTATAGCTAAACAACGTAGCAACAATACTAGACTCACCGGTTCACATGCGCACGTCTGCATGCAGCAACAGCCCTGAAGTCCCGGCCATCCATCACGCCCACACGACGCACACGACTTATGCCACAATTAAGTCATGATTATCCTAACAAACTCCCCCTAATCTTGACTTGGCCGTGCGTTCCGACTCACAGAAGGCACGGTTCATCATCGACATTGGCGCTCCGCCCACCGCCCTTGATGAGGCCGTTGTTCTCCGCATCGCCACTCCTCGCGCGCTCTTTGCCACGACACTGACGTCGACACGCCTCCCACTGCTCCTTGGTGAGCAGCAAGTGCTCGACGTCGTCTGCAGCCACCTCGATGCCACAACGGTTCTCCACCACGGAGCTGCCCGACGAGCTCCTTGGCGGTCTTCTTGATGGCTAGCCCTGAGCGCATTTCAGTCGGCACCGCACGAAGGATGGCGGCCAAAGCCAGCCGATCCTTCGTCAACCTTCAAGTCATCGCCGAGCTTCTTTGGGGTGGTTGACATCGCCTCGCGCACGAACACTAGCTCTGATACCAAATGTTGGAAATCTCAGGAACTCACAGGCAAAAATAAGAACTCGAGACACACTCGTTTCTGGCGACAAACACCCGCAGCGACAAACGCCGAAGTTTCTCTTGTATTTCATGGACTCTACTTGACAAACAAGCTTCCTGACTCCACGCCACAGGACATACCTGGGCACACTGCTCACACAAATTACATTGCAGCTTTATAGCTAAACAACGTAGCAACAATACCAGACTCACCGGTTCACATGCGCACGTCTGCATGCAGCAACAGCCCTGAAGTCCCGGCCATCCAATCACGCCTACACGACGCACACAACTCATGCCACAATTAAGTCATGATTATCCTAACAGACCAGGGAGGACTGGGTATGCTGAAGTTAGGTGCAACGTTTATGTCTTTCCTGCTACTGACACTGGCTCCTTGTTTACAATGAAGATCTGGAACCAGGTAGTTCTTTTTCCTGTAATTCTTAAAGAAAAGCGTTTCTATTATTGAATCTTGAAAGCTCCAAGAAGGAGTTCACCAGATTGAACTTGGATTTGAATCATTTGCTCTATCTGTCTAGCAATTAGTGCAAAACCACATACTAGTGTTTCTAAGAGGTAAGAACTCAAGTGTCCAACTGCCTAAGATGAATAATACAGGTATGGTTCCAATTTTCAAGACTTGAATCTACATGATGTTAAGCTAAATCCATCAGCTACACACAGAACGACCGAGAGAAACTAGCTGACAAAATTCTTAACAACTCAAATCTAGAACTACTAAAACCTCGTAAGAGCCTGAAAATACCCCAAATCTAACAAGGAAACAATCGACAGTTCCAATTCCGTCAGCATGCAGCAATCAAAATGCTCTAATCTCTCCGTACGTGAGCAACCCCAGCAGGCACCAATGGCCTGCATAACCGCCAGTATCCGCGGATCTAGAACGCCAAATCGGAAGCCTCGAAGGCTACTCCGTACTCGTGCACAGCCACAGTCCGGATCAAAACAGGCAATCCAGGTGCATCTACCCGCGAAGGGAATGGGACCTCCCTCTCCCTCTCGCTCACCATACTAACTACAGTGTACCTGCTTGGTGGTCTCGGGGAGGAGGATGCCGCCAGCGCTCTTCTTGGGCTGCACTAGCTTCTCCACCAGTACCCGGCTCAGCGACGGGATCAGACGCTTCGCCATTGCCGCGCCGCGAGGAGCGAGCTCTTCTCAGCCTCTTCTTCTCTTCTTCTTGGGGAGCAAGGTGATGGTGGGGGGACGGGTGTCAGCTGTCTCAGGCGCTCAGCGAGTCGCGGGGGGTTTAGGGTTTTAATCGAGGCACAGAAACGAGGACCCTAGTGAATGTACGCTTTTGCCCCCGGAGGGTAGAGCCCTGGACGAGGGCAGAATGGGTAACCAGGGCCTTTCTCGGGGGCTCTAGAAGGTTCGTGCCGGAGGCCCGGAGCCGTATGTGAGATGTTGGGCTTTTTTAAAAAAAATCGAGCTAAGGCATTAAAGAACTACAGATTTAGCAATAAATTTATCATAAAACTATGTATTTTACAAATAAGAATATGACAATAAATCTTAGAATCAACATAAAATTTGGATTAAGTTGTGGGTTATCGGATTACAACAATTGATTTTATTCCAAGTTTTATGCTTACATTCCAAACTCTAAAATCTATAGTTTTGTGATAATTCATCACTATATATGCAAAGATTTCTCAGGAAACAAACTTTTGGTTCATCCAAGTACAATACACATTTGTGCACAGCTTATTGCAGATTTGAGTGAAATGTAGTGCATAATGTCTTTGTGTGAGGAAAAGAATTTCTATGAAATCATAGCGCGATTATTCATAATTATCTAGCTAAGAAAGAATTGACAAGCAGGGCAAAAAGGCCACAGGAAAAAGTTTGAGGAGAAGCCTCAAACACCTAAACAAATTCAGAAGAAACGTGAAGAACAAACTGTAGTAGCTAGCTATGCCTCCTATCTGTTGTGGAGAGGATTAGGCCCTGTGATGACCTCCCTCTTCTGCTCATCAAGCAGAGCTTCTTGCTTCTTTGCATGCTCCATTAATCCCTTTTCAAGCACCTGATGCCCTATCAGCAGCCTTCTCCCATCCATCCTCATTGCCCCTCCATGCTGCTGCTGATCACCACAGCAGGAAGAAGAAGAAGAACAGAGCACACTCCCCAGCTGCAAGACTAGCAGCAGAGTTAGCAGAAAGACAGCAGAGATGAGCCCTGGTCTCCTCAGCATCACCATGCATGGTCTCATCTCATCTCATCTCCCTTTGGATCTCTTTATCTAGCTAGCACTGGCAGTTCCTTTGCTTGACTGCTGACCAGTGACCATCCCAGTGCTTTCTAGTAGCTGGTTTAGTTCAGACTTTGGTGTGATGGATAATGGATTAGGTATGTTGAAACCCTGCAAGGGGAGACAAGGTGAGCTGCAATCCAGGAGCAACTCCCTGCCATAGGGTTCTGGGACACACGTTGGAGTCTGCAAAAATCTGTGTGTTTGGTCAAGGCTTGCATTAGTCAAAGTAATTAATTGCATTGGTGATGGTGAAGGAAGCATGGAGGTGATTAATCTGTCTGTCACAGCTCACAAGTCCAGTGTTAGAAGCTTCCTTAAATTAAGCAGCCCTAGATTCAGAGCTAGTACCTTTTCCTTGACTTACAGAAAGCATGCATACTTGAACAGCATCTGTCACAGACATCAAGTTGATGATACCACTTGTGTAATGCTGCTGTTTCCAGGTAGCACTTGAAGTTTGCAATAAAAGAAACAGGTAGTACTGGATGTTTATTCTACCAACAATGTGCTGTAAATTCTGAATGTACCAGCACAGCATCGGTGCGAGTTATCTCAACTTCTCAAGTCTTCAGAACAATGTTTACAAATCGCCTAGTCGAACCTAGTCGCCATGGAACCGATCAGAAAACTAATCGCGATTAGTCGATCCTGGTTGGTCTAGTCGTCCATCTAATTGTCTCATATATTTTAGGACATATACATATTATATATATACTATATAGTATATGACAATAAATCAATAATCAAGATTCAAGAGTACATTAATAG
>KE371329.1:143911-158320 GCA_000418225.1 Zizania latifolia
GCCGATTAATCGTGATTAATCGGACGATTTGTAAACACTGCTTCAGAAAATGCTGTGCATATCTTTAGTTCTTTACTTTCAGAGTTCTGACATGTATCTTGGTGGTTAAGGGCATGAGCACCTTTCTGAATTGTAGCTTGTGTATGAGTGAAAAGTTTTGGTTTTTCAATTATTCATGTGGATTCAGGACCAGCTTTTGCTTGTCTTGTTTGAGAGCTCTTAAATTCATCAGGACCTTATCAGCACTGCTATACAACAAGGCAATGGTGTATCCTCTATTGGATTGCGCTATTTTTGTCTGCTATCCCTGCCTCTTGCACCAACTCATCATGCATCCAAACTCCCAGAAACTAACCGTAAAGAACATTTGTTATAAATTATAATGTGATCAGTATAACCCAGATTACGTAGTGCTAGTGACTTCAGAAACTAATGCAGTAAATAGTTTCAGAAAGAAAAGGAGAACGGATGTAAAAGTTCAGATTAAGAACACATGCTTGCTTTCTGCGGAGTAAACCTGCAAGAGTCAGACTGTGATTAGCTGCATGGTACCGCGAATAATGTTTCGTATGGTCAGCATCCAGCTCCTCGTTGATAATCTCTGCATGCACCAAGCAACAGCAGGGCCGTTCGGTACCGGATGAGATGATTGCATGCACGCAAAAGTCGTTAGTTAGAGCATGATTAATTAAATATTAAATGGTTCAGCTAATCAGCTATTACTACTAGTTCAGCTAATCAGCTAACACTACTAGTTCAGCTTTAGAAACATGAAAAAAATATGTATACGTTTGTTAGTCCCATGAATTTTTATGTCAGTGCTGCTCTAATTCCAAGCTGCTTTCAACTGTCGTCTCCACCTGTTTCTTTACTCTGTTCCCGTATACGTTGCTCTCCTTTAATTTTATTGTTCACCTTAATTAATTACATCTGGTTGTGTGCACCGGCCCGAAAATCTACAGAAGCCGATCGCGTTAAATGCTAATTAATCTCCTTGATTCTAACATCCAGTGACACTGAGCTCCAGCAGATTCAGATTGGTCATTAATGCATCTCTTCTGATTAATAACTCCTAAAACATTTTAACAACATATGCATCCTACAGCTACGATATTGAGCAGTCACCGGTTTGGTTTTAAAAAAAATAGGTGGAGGAAAAACCGGTTAAAATATTTTTAATATATTTTTATACGAAGGAATATTCACTGTTTATAAACTTAAATTTAATTTAAAACCTATTAAAATGTAATGTTTTTGAACTTGCCTGTTCATCGGTTAAACAATAATTAAAACATGCTAATACATGAGAACAGCTAGTCGTGAACTCATAGTTAAGAACTCCAACTGCTTAATTACCTTTGTCTGTGTATAAACCGAGTAGAAATTAAAACTAGAGCGAATAAAAGGGGGTCTAATTTGGAAATAGCTATTCGTGAACTCATAATTAAGAACAAGGCATCTAGCATTCGAGCGATGCTTGTTTTTCCTTATTAGAAAAAGGAGAAGCGTAATTTTTTATAATCTTTTATAGCGAAAAATAATTTTGAGGTGAGACTTTTATTTATAATGGGCTAAAGCCAAAACTGAGAAAACAATGGAGACATTATAATATAATCATTAAAATTAGGTTGCATTTTTTCAAGGAAAGGACAAATTAGCATTCTCCCCAATTAATTCCAAGTTGGCGCAGGATGTTTCTTTCTCCTTTTTTTTTAAAGAGAAGCACCATTTTTTGAAAAAACAATAATTTCAAGGCAAGATTTTTTAGATGTTTCTGTTTGTAATGGTGCTAAAATTAAAACTGACAAAATATCAACGTAAAAATATTAGTATAATATTCAAATGTTCTAAAATTTAAATTTAGCTATAATTTTTAGGAAAAAGAGAAACAAGCACCCCAAAAGGAAGAAAGTCTCCATAATTTAAGGAGGTGCTCTTTTAGTTGTGCTCGAATCAAATAGGATTTGAGCTAGCATCATTTCCAGTTTCACTTGCAATTCCAATTGAATTGCATCCGACCAAACGAGCATAGCACAAGAACTCCAAAGCATCGGACAAGTACTATTTCAGCGGCTCAAGTCTCCAACTATATTTTTCTTTACATTCATATTTTTTCTGTATTTTGTATGATTTTTCTATATCTTCACAACTAATTATCTTTAACGCAAACAGATAGATTACCGTAGCTAACCGACTAGTTATCGGTGCTAAACCAAACAACGCAAATCAGCATTGGTTACCGACAACTACCACTGGTTTACCGCTCCAGAACGAACGGAAGGCAAGCCAAACCCTTCGGTAACCATTCGATTCCAAAATTTGGATTTAAAATTTAAAATATGGATTTTGACTAAATTACCACCAGAGTGCTTTTGCATACGCACGCATTGCAAGTTTTGCAACCTCCCTGACGTGACGCCTTCTGCTAGCTACGTACTGACGACTTGGGGGCGGTTCCAGCTGATTGCTCAGCTTCTCGATCGATCGTGCACAACACGGGACGTTGGCGTCGCCTTGAATTGGACCCTCTAACTTACAAGTAACAACTACCATACCCAGCTATATGGCCATTCCTCTCTACGTAATCTAGAAGGAAACAAATTAATAAGAGAATCTCCACAATATTCACCATGGATGGATGATGACAACTTTCCAAGCATATATTGCTTTGCTTTTTGCACAATGGCCGGCTGGCAAGTGGCAACCGATCGATGGAGGTTGCTCATGCATCATGATGTCATGGGTGTGAGAAGTCGGCTGTTGATCCTGCCAATTTGCCATATTTCTTGTTTCTAACCGTTGCAATGATAACTTTTGGTACCGGCTTAAATTAGAATAAGTACTAAAAAGAGTGAATGAAAAGTCACTTCTCTAGTAATTGTAATTTGCAATAAACTAACTAAACTATTTGGGATTCTAGATTTACCACCATCACCACTAGAATTACGTATATAGCTAGAACTCATCATCTCGTGCGCATGACAAAGGTCCAAAGCGTCTACCTTTTTATTAAAAAGAGAAACAGCATGCACTATACATGTATTGTATTGCCTCATAAATCAACCATTCTAAACTATTTATATATACTTGGGTTTGATTAAAGGACATTTGCATGATGGATACATTCAACCTGAAATTGACATTTGCACATGAACTATACCAATCAATTGTATTTTATGTACACACGTATTGGGGGTCCTTTTCTTGCAAACTCTATGCAAGAAAACTCTGTCGTTGTTGACGTGCAAAACATGTCCTCTCTCTTTGGGCAAATTCACCGTGCATACAATCTGATGTGTGTTCAATAGATGATGACAACCTCATAACTCATGTTTCTTTTTCACATAAAAAAGTTTGATCTCCAAACATTTGATAGATCTTATCTTCTTTTTTGTAAGATTGCCACGCGTTTGTAGGGTCGTGTTTACACGTCCAATTTCTTTAGACCAGTTGAAAACGAGGGATCCCAAAATTTGCCACATAAAAAGGGCACTAAATCATGTAGACGATCCCAATGCACCTTGCACTTTGTACACGAACATTAGATCATATATTTTTTTTCAAAAGTGTAGAATAAATTTTGTAAAACTATATGTATTTCGACAAAATTATCATAAGAATTACAACTTTAATAAACAGTGTCATAAACCTACAAATTTATCGTAAAACTACATATTTACTTAACCATCTTAACGAATATCGTTTATTGAATTGCAACAATTATTTTATTCTAAGTTTTATCCCTAGATTCTAATATATGAAATTTGTATTTTGTGATAAATTCATCGCTAACTCTGTAGTTTAGAACACAAGTGCTTAAATTTGTAGTTGTACGATAAACTTGGTACTAAATCTTTAGTTTTATGATATTATGTCTTAAATATTTAGTTGTGTGATAGTTTTATTAAAGTGCATGTAGTTTTATGATAATTTTATTAAAATGCCTATAGTTTTGTGAAATATACTAAAAATATATATGTAGGCCAATTGATACATAAAGAATTTGAGTAAATTCCTAGCAAAGAACACGGTTATCAAAAGGAATTAGTACAAATTAAACCCACGTTGAAAAACGTGCATAGGCCTTTTCCCTTAAGATTCCCAGACAAGACACAACACTAGATTGCAAGGACATCTTCAAAGGGAAAAAAGATTGCAAGGACATGAACTTAGTATAAAAGTTGGGATCTGAAAATATAAGATTATTAGACTAGCATATTGAGGTTTATTACATAAAAAACCCTTACTGATGGTAATAGAAATCTTTAAACACAGTAACATAACAATACACGCTACTACCGAACATGTCATTAGTAATTTCAGAATCCAAGGCACATATAACATGTCACAAAACCGGTCCATATGTAATAAATACACCTATATAGCTCACACATATATACTACAAAACCAGACCATATATTATTAAATGTAAAAGTCGGGCATAATTATGACTGCCTGTAAGCCAATAAAACATATTACTTTCTATTGCCATTAATTATCAGGAATATAAAAATCAATCAAGTAACCATCATCTGCTAGCTTTTGGGTCATACAGAGGTTCACCTTGTTTTTTACTCTTGACTCAACAATGTGGTGTTTGTTACAACTACTATCGCCTATTGTGGGCTCCATCTATTAGGACTATGCGGTCCAAATACATTGCTTATGTCATAAGATCCTATTTTAGTCACTCTGTTATATATTTTAAAATCCTAAATGGTATGATTTCTCTAAAAACTTTCTATATAACATGTGTATAAATATTATTTTAAAATCGTTTATTAACTTTTTACATTAAATTTGTTCGCTTGAAAAATAGTTATATTGTCTAACATCTACTCTCACGTTCAAATGGGTCCTTAAGAATTGGCCAACTTCGTTTTTTGGGTGCTTAATTCATATATTTTGTAGATATGATTTTAGGTGCTTCACATGAAAATGTAGAGTTTTGGAGAGGGATAAGGACAACCCTTTTTCATGAGATCTAATGTAGCTTTCAGTATAAGATTTCATCCTCAATTCCTTTTGCTTGAGCTATTATACGGGGATTTAGCAAAGATTTTATGAATAAATTCTTTTCCTCCAAAGAACAATACATGAAAAAATTTCATAGGATCAGTCCCATTAAAAAAATTCTTCTTTATTTGTTTGAATCATCTAATCACCACAAGGATTGAAGTCAAATACTCAAATGTGATGGAGCTAACAGCTGTTACAGCACCTTATAAGCATTCAACCAAGCAAGAGGCCAGTGATATCACTACTCATGTACTATGACAACCTACATGTTTGAGCAGAAGAGACACGGACATAATGTCTGTCACTGAAATTCCTATGCAAATAACAAGATGTATTTTTTCACATGATTTCTAGTAGTATAAAAAGACTTCCTTTTAACCTTAACCTCATGATCAAAAAACATTTTTTTTCAGCAATGACAGGAGCAAGATCTCCAAGAGAACCAGAGCAACAGAAACTGTCAAAGAAAAACACAGATTCCACCACTGCCAACATACTGCACTCCAGTCCTCTTCCTGTACAACGCTCGCATTCAAAAAGGAGAAAGTCCCAAAGAAAAAAGTTTCCAAGAGAGAAAAAATATAGAGAGAGAGGGGAGGAGGAGGAAGACAGCAACGGAAAGCAAGAGCAAGAGGGCGAGGTGTGCCTCCTCTCTCTCTCTCGAGTCTCTCGCTCTCCGATTCCCCCGATTCTCTCTCGCTTCTTCGTCTGGTTGGTTGGTTGGTTGATCCTTCTAGCCGCTCTCGTTTCGCTCCGTCCGCCCAAAGCTCCCATCTTGGCCTGTGCAAGGAAGGGAACGGCGGGTTTGGTTTGGTTTTTGTTGGTTGACTCTCCTCCTGCGAGGAGCTGGATTCCAGCTCCGTTTCTTGATCAGGCGGGGCTGTGGTTGTGGGCTGGCAGATCTGGAATCAGGGAATTTTGCCCCGTTTCTTGATTTGGAAAGGCTTGCCCCGGTTTCTGTTGGTGGAGAGGAATTTGTTGCGGTGGGTTGACGGTTGAGGAATTCGAGGCGCGGTGATGAACTCTTGGGTTCTTGAATCCAAGGTGCCTCTTTGACCGGCCTTGATCCTTCTGTTTCTTGGAGAATTCCGGCTGCGTTTGCTTGAAATTTCCCAAATTTTGGGGGGTTCTTCAGCCCGAATCCCCCGGTTCTTGATCCAGCACCATGGGTCTCTGCTATGGCAAGTCCGCCGCGGCCCCGGAGCCGACGGTGGAGAAGGAGTCGCATGTAGCTGATGGCGCGGCGGCTCCTGCCAAGGCCCGCGATGGGGCAGCGTCGCCGGCGCCCGCGGCGAAGCCCGGAACGCCGAAGCAGCCGAAGTTCCCGTTCTACCTGCCGAGCCCGCTCCCGCCTTCGAGCTACAAGGGCTCGCCGGCGAACTCGAGCGTGGCGACGACGCCGTCGCGCGGGGGTTTCAAGCGGCCGTTCCCGCCGCCGTCGCCGGCGAAGCACATCCGCGCGCTCCTGGCTCGGCGGCATGGTTCGGTGAAGCCGAACGAGGCGTCCATCCCCGAGTCCGGCGAGCCTGGTGTGGGGCTGGACAAGAGCTTCGGCTTCTCCAAGCACCTGTCCGCCAAGTATGAGCTCGGCCGGGAGGTGGGGCGCGGCCACTTCGGGTACACCTGCGCGGCCATGTGCAAGAAGGGCGAGCTCAAGGGCGAAGACGTCGCCGTCAAGGTCATCCCCAAGTCCAAGGTGCAAACTTTTCTTCGTTGCTCTGGGTCAATTCTTCTATCCAGTTCAAGACTTTTTTTCTTCGAGTCAGTTTTCGTTATTTCTTTTCCTTGTTTGGGTTTAATTAAAACTTTAATATTTTCATCCATTGTTTATACTTGATTAAATTCGTCCATGTTTCTGCTTGATTGTGCTGTTGCCATTTCTATTGTTTAATGCTAGACTTAGACTGATGTTGTTTTCATTTTTGTGTTTGTGGATTCAACCGAGTTTATCCCTTGTTCTCGTTTGCTTCAGTCGCCGTGCTTGTGATGTTGAACTTAATTACTAGATATCATATTAGTATAGAGAAATTATGAAGTAGGTTTACTACATACTTCCATGAGGAAATTTTGGCCGTGTATCCTGTGATGATCAAGTTGGTTGATTCAACGCTCAGGAAGGCAGATTACAAGAATGCAACATTGTCCTCATTTTTGAGGTGTTCCCTGTTTGGTAGTTTTGGAGGGGCAATGTTGCTCCATTGAAGTTTGTTTGGTGCTTTACAGCATTGGTTCCAAAACGCTGGAATCTGTCTCTCCATAACGTGCAAGCTCTCCAATTGTGCATCTTCATCTTGATGTGAAGAGCTTGTGGAGCATATTGGCTTCATGTGAGTCAATTGGCGTCATTGACTCTTTCAACCCAGTTAGTCTTACCAATTTTATTATCTTATAGTTCATTGGCTTTTTAGTAGATAACTATTAAATCCCTAAGTCAAAATTAGAGAGTTATGGTGCTGTGTGTTTCCAGCCTGTATTGTTATTAGTTGACGAACAGTGTCGTATTAATTCATTATCCTGTTGTTTATGCAAGGCTAAATTGCCTGACAGATACTGATATTCCATGTGTTTGTGCTATTCATCAATTTCTGGATATCAGTGATGCTGGTTTTCCTCATATTTGATCTAGTTTTGACAGATCCTCCTGATTTTAGTCATGTTGTTGTCTTATACTCTTATTGCTCGTCCCCTTTTGATGTTTATTCTCCTAGATAGCGTTAAATGAGACATAAAGCAAGTGCATTCTGTATGATATTAATTAGAAATGCATGCTTTTATACTTATTTTATTTGTTGTGTTTTTTGTGCATATTTTTCTCTGTTGTTGTGTGTGATTGTGCACTGGAAGCATATGGCATCTTTTTTGGTACCTGTAAATTGATGTCTTGTTGTCTGTTTGATGCTCCGCTGTACAATGTTAAGCTATATAATTGTTGGCCCTAACCTGCGCCCAGAGTTTTGCTTGTATTTCCTGTTGTGGATAAGCATCTGCTGGGGAGAGCCGGAGAGGTTGAATGGCGATGATTGATTCGTATAATTGCGCAGGTGAAGGAGTGTACTGATTGGAGGGAGGAATATGTAGAACAAACAGTTTAAAGAGGAGCATAACAGGGAATCAAGGGACTATCTGACTAGGAAACATTGCTTTGTTCTTCTTTATTTCCCCCAAATAGATGAAATTCCATGCTATATAGAGTTGGTCCTTAACAACTCAATCTAGTAGCTAAGAATGCCTATTCCCCTCTTAATGCATTGTCCCCCTTGGTGCAATGCTGCTGCTGGGCCCTAGAGAGCCAAGGTCCATGCCCCCAATGGTTGGTTGATGAACTACCCAAAATTTACTGTGCTATCTAGTCTCTTATTGCTTGGGCAAGACCACATTGACATAGCATTATTACATGCAATGTGTAGTTGGACCTAACCGATTGGCAAAGTCTTATGCAATGGTGTGATTTTTAAAACATTGTTATTACTTAAGCTAAGGAGGTTAATCTGGCTTACATATGTATTTACATGAGTATATCAAAGATTTTGTGTTGTTTTATGCAATAAAAACAAATTATTTTAATCGTATGATTCTGAAGTTTGATTAATCATAAGGAAATTGCTGCCTTTGACATCTCGTTACATGTATATGGGTGTTGGAACTTGGATTATATATGAGTTCACTGAAAGTCAAGGGTTTTTTGAGTCCAGTTTAGGTACATCTGTGCATACTGCTAACTAGTCTCACACAAGCAACTTCTTTTGACAGATGACAACTGCTATTGCCATTGAAGATGTCAGGAGAGAAGTCAGAATATTGAGTTCCTTGACAGGCCACAGCAACCTAGTGCAATTTTATGATGCTTTTGAGGATGAAGAAAATGTATATATAGTTATGGAGTAAGTTCATACTTGTTCCATTCACCGGTTTAACCTACTGATCTGCTGAAAGTTATAACTAGAGTTTTGATATTCTTATGCCACATAAACAGCATGGGTTTTTCAGGTTTGCCTTTGGGAAATAGAACATACTATGTACTAATTCTTCTATAGATTAGCCCGACTAACAATTGGTTACTGTTTTTTATGACAAACTTAGCCTCAATTGAACATGACATGCCAGCACATTTTTTCGCTTTGCCATGTGGTATTGGTCTTTTTTGGGAAGGAAATCAAAAGTAACCAAGTATGACAAGCTGACTACACAAATACAAGTGGGCTAGCAAATAAAAAAGGCTGGGAGAGCATAGAACTTGAATGTGTCTAGATACAATCAACAACCAGAATGCTCTATCTATTTTGTCAAAGTTAATTTACTTGTTAAATTTTATGTAGGAAAAGACCCCAAAAAATATACTTGATGTTGTAGGCACAGAACTAGTCAGTGAGAGAGTTGCTTTTGGTAGGAAGCCCTTTGAGATGAAGGGACTTTGGGCCTAGAGCCTGAAGAAGGTATGGGAAGTTGAGAGTAAATTGTGTTCTCTCTATGGAGTATGCTAGTGAAATGTTACCATGCCGCCCTATTTACAGTTGGGTAAGAAGATTTTCGGCTTAGTGGCAAAAAAAGAGAAGGGACAAGTTGTTGCTGTTAGTAGCAAAAACATAAATTTCCCTTAAATCCTACTAATTAGTACCAAATTTATATTAGTGAGAAAAACAAAGAAGAATATCATAAAAGTAAGCCATAGTCTGGAAATTGTAAAACTGAGTATGCCATTGGTAATAGCGTCCAGACTACAGAGCCATAATTGAGAAAATTAACTATTTTGCCGCTTCATAGACATGGCTTTAACAATTTGTCATGCCATAGTACCAATTAATTATTTTCTACTCAATCAACATACAATTAATAAAACACCATGTTACCCATTATCTTACTGTTCCCTACTAAACATCGAGCCCACTATTATTCTTCCTGTTAACGAGACCATGCTAGTGGCCCAAACAGGCTTGCCTGACTGGGCAGCTAACGAGGCCTCCTGCCATTATCGCTGATACTAGCCTCAGGGATCATAGAAGCTTTCTAATTGCTGGAGCAGGGCATCGAGGTTGGTGGTGCTAGCAGGGTGTCAAGAGCAGCAGCAGCAGCATTTGGAGCATATCAGAGCTGGGTTGGAGTAGCATGGGGGGGCAGGGGGGCCAACAGAGAGGAGAGGGGTAAAATGGGAAGAACAATAGGTGGGCTCAGTGTTTAGGGGGGAAACTGCAAAGAAAGAAAATGGCTAACATGGCATTTTGTTAACAGTGTATGTCTATTTACTGGCAAATAATTATTTCATATCTATAGTGTGGCAAATAGTTAAAAGCACGTCTATTAAGTGGCAAATAGTTAACAAGATGCCAATTCTGCATATTACTATAGCCAAAACTGTGGCAAGCCGCAAGTAGCCAAGTACACTGGATTGAAATATCTGGACAAGGGATTATTATATTTGAATATTTGACAAATAAGTATTGCTTCACATAGATTGAGCCAGATGTGTGTTACATATTGCCCTTTGGCCTTTGGTCAATTTAACAGTCTGGTGGCTGGTGAAGTGATTTCCCTCAATTCAATACGTTTATAGCACAATTATTGTAATACGTTCCATATTGAGCCAGCAAACTGTCTTGAAATAGGGCGTTGACGTGTTGTGATACCTGACATTTATCAATTGAATATATTCAACTCATTGGATCGTTTTTTTTCCTGATCCAGGTTATGCAAAGGAGGTGAACTTTTGGACAGGATTTTGGCTAGGTACTTACAGGACATATCATTTCTAACCAGCATCATTTGAACAATACTTCATTAACTTTACTAGGATTCCAAATATAATTGCATGCCTTTTGCTTTGCAGAGGTGGAAAATATTCTGAAGGAGATACAAAGGTTGTAATGCGCCAAATCCTAAGTGTTGCTTCATTTTGCCATCTTCAAGGTGTTGTTCATCGGGATCTGAAACCAGAGGTAAGTTTGATTCAATAGTTAAATTTGCAGCAGGTCCCAAGCCCTAGTAAAGGAGGAGGGAATGTCCTTTTCCCCTAAAAGGTTGTGATAGACTTGACGAGCCAATAGAAAACCTAATCACTAAAATGGAGATGCAACCTAAGATTAGGTTTTAACTCTAGCCTACTTTAACTTGCTTGGGATTGAAAGATTTTGAAGAAGAAGACGACATTTCTCTTTCACACCGCTCGGTTATCATTCAGTCAAGCCTAAAAAACTGAAGCCCATGCAGAAATTGCCTGTATCGTACAATTTACTTAGTGACATAATGGTTGTGAGCTGAACTGCTAGTTTTGTATGCATACATCCTTTTCACCCTCTTTTTTTCATTGTTAATTTATTGTTGTGAAAACACAACTATTGTTTGCAAGAGGATGACATAAACACAAGTGTAACCTTTCATGCTGATGCTAATGTTTGCTTGCGTTTTTACTTGTTTTAATGTTTTTACTTATGTTTTGTAGAATTTCCTTTTCACAACAAAGGATGAGAACTCCGTCTTGAAGGTCATAGACTTTGGTTTGTCTGACTTTGTAAAGCCAGGTTAGTCTTATAGATTTCTATTCTTCCTTGTTTATTATTGTTTTAGTTTTATCTATTTAACTGTTACCACAAGTGACCATCATTATATTCTGCAGATGAGAGGCTTAATGACATTGTTGGAAGTGCATATTATGTTGCTCCTGAAGTGCTCCACCGAGCTTATGGGACCGAGGCAGATATGTGGAGCATTGGTGTAATAGTGTACATTTTGCTTTGTGGCAGCCGCCCTTTCTGGGCACGAACCGAGTCAGGGATATTTCGAGCTGTATTGAAAGCAGATCCTAGTTTTGAGGAAGCCCCATGGCCTACCCTCTCTGCTGAAGCAAAAGACTTTGTAAAAAGGCTGCTCAATAAAGATTACCGCAAGAGGATGACTGCTGCACAAGCCCTCTGTAAGTACTATGATTATCTCGGTTTACACTGTAGTCATCTTTACAGATGACTAATGATTTTTTTCTACACATTACAGGTCATCCATGGATTCGTGGTACTGAAGAAGTGAAGCTTCCTTTGGACATGATAATTTACAGGTTAATGAGGGCTTACATAAGTTCATCTTCTTTACGGAGATCTGCTCTGAGGGTAATATTTCTCTTAGAGTGTATGTGACCCACACATTGCTGATGATCTGTATCATTATTGTCCCAAATCAGTATGATACATCGCTTGTGGTACCTGCATTAACAATGCCATTTATATAAATTATGCTGTGCCTCTTTTAGAGGGGAATTTTAATGGTAAAATCAACAATGTAAATGGCCTTTTAAAATGTTTTAACCATTATTTCTTCATATAAATATGTATTGCTAACAATGTGTTCTTTTTCCAAATGCATGTGGGCCTGATTGCACTCTGCCCATTATTCTGTCATATCTCATGCCAATCAGATCAAAGCAGTAATGTAATAACAACATGATCTCAGAAACATCCCAAGGATGTTATATTTTTAACATTTCCTGTGTATATTTACAGTGGAATGCCATTTTGTTGCTGATAATAGTGTTGTGTTCACTTTAAGAAACCGTTATATTGGATTTGCTAAGCAGCTCTTTATGTTCTGCAGGCCCTTGCCAAGACATTGACAACAGATCAACTCTATTACCTGAGAGAGCAGTTTGAATTGCTAGGCCCAAACAAGAACGATCTTATTACCTTGCAAAGTTTTAAGACGGTTAGTTACTTTGCCATTTAGTCAAACAACTACTCTGCCATGAAATTGCTAAAAGTACGTGAAACTTCTAGGTCTTGATGAAGAACTCCACAAATGCAATGAAGGATTCTAGGGTTGTTGACTTCGTTAACACAGTAAGCCTTCACTCACTTTATTCATCTTTTCGAATTAGTACTCATACTTATGTAACCATTTATCCCATTTATCCTACCAATGGAGCCAGATATCCAATATTCAGTACAGAAAGTTGGATTTTGAAGAGTTCTCTGCTTCTGCCATCAGCGTTTACCAGATGGAAGGTTTGGATACCTGGGAACTACATGCCCGGCAAGCGTACGAGTTATTTGATAAGGAGGGTAACCGTCCAATTGTGATTGATGAACTTGCATCGGTATAATTTGATCCCTACCACTAAATTAGCTTGGGTTGTGCATGATGAAATGTCCTCACAGGTGATGACATTCCTTTTTCAGGAACTCGGACTTGGCCCTTCGGTTCCCCTACATGTTGTGCTCCAAGATTGGATCAGACACCCTGATGGAAAGCTCAGTTTCCTCGGATTCATGAAACTATTGCATGGGGTTTCTTCTCGTAACATCCCGAAAACCTGAGATAGTTTTTCCTTCAATCAACCAAGGAAAACAGTGATGACAACAAAACTAATCTCTGGCTGGTTGGAGGTGCTGCATGATGAAACCAGTACAAAGATTAACAAGTTCTCTCCTTTTAGGCCTATAATTTCGCCTTCGCTCACCGGATGATTGATGTCGTGTTCAGGTTTGTCTAGAGGAATGTACATAGGAGGTTAGGAAACAGGAAAACTCAAGTGCTAAACAAGTGTAAGTGTAACTGTGTGCGTTTTGGTCTTAACCCGATCTCTGAATGTCGTTTGTTCTTGATGTACAATGTGGCGAGTGCATTGAAGTGGTATCAGATTCGTATCTGCAACTTTGCTGTACAATCTTGATTCTTCCGATTCCTTCCAGTATAATGTTATTTGTTGTTATCCAGCAACTCCGTTGCCAGTAGAATCTGAATACTTCAGCTCATAATAAGCTTGAATGAATACATATTTCAGACAACAACAAACGCAATACATAATTTCAGGCTTGTACCCAGAATGAAGAAGCTGGAAACTCAAAAACATAATGGCCTTTGCTTGAATAGATGTTTCAGGCAGCAACAGCAACAAACACAACACATAACTTGCACTCGAAAGTATTACACAAATGAAGCAGCAGCACTGCAACAGCAGTATGGTGTTCACCTCTCTGCCCAATCGCTCCACCATGATCAAATGTGGCGAATGGTGGAAACAGTTCGATCGAGCTGAAGACGTACTGCTGGCTCCACCGCGGATTCGCGCCGTCCTTCGATCGTCATCCAGGTCACCACCCGCGACTCCACGAGGATTCGTCACCATGAACATGCCATTGAGCTCGCTCAAGCAGAAGGTTCCATGGCATGGAGCAAAAAGAACATTTTGATTGGAGATGCGGGGTATCGATCCCCGTACCTCTCGCATGCTAAGCGAGCGCTCTACCATCTGAGCTACATCCCCTTCTTGCATGATCTAGTATGGAATTAAACCTATCTCTAGATGAGACAGAACACTTTGCTACTCAAACCGCAGGCATATTCCAGACTTCCAGTACACGCGGCTTGCCCCATGGCGATCCCTCCCCGGATCGTGGGGGGCGGCGTCGG
>KE371329.1:181535-204370 GCA_000418225.1 Zizania latifolia
GAAAGATTCTCCAAGATTGTTTCCCCCAAAGATCTGTCCAGAAAGACACAGTGGAGCTATTGCTCACTGAACATGTCGCAATGCCTCTAAAGATCGAGAATGTTAAGCCAATTAACATCTTTCCACCAACATGAACCTCTTTCAGCAGTTAAGTGTGGCACTGACCCATTCTGATAATAATAACACCAGATAAGCTTCACCCATGGTATGTCTTGTTTGTTATAGAATTTATCCAAATGTTTGATCAGAAGGTCTTTGTTCTGGTTTTTCAAATTAATAACTCCTAGTCATCTTTGAACTTTGGTTTATAGACTTTTTTCCATGATACTTACTAGATGTTTACTTGCATTAGTATCGGTGCCTCTCCAAAGACAGTGTCTTCTAGCTCTATAAATATAATCCACTACTGTGACTGATACTCTGGTAGATTCAAAGAGCACATAGCATATGTCGGAAGCAAGGACAAAACTGAATTGACCATCTGGAGCTTGCTAGCATGTGTTAGCCAGGTTGAAATAGCACATAGTCTTCTCTCCACTTTGTACATTAGGGGAGCATAGTCTTCTACTCTGGGTTTTGTCGTTCGTAGAGGCATAGCTAAATATGTGAAGGGCAAATTTCCCAACTTGCACTCAAATACCGCTGCTAAATCTTCCTCCTTTTCTTGGCTCAAATTGATGGGAATAAGGCAAGATTTCTTGAAATTAACATTTAACCTAGTTGACTGTGAGAAAGCTTCCACGATTCCTTTGAGACAGAAAAGTTCCCTTTGAGAGGCTTTAAGAAAAAGGATGGTATCATCAGCATATTGTAGAATAGGAAAATCATTTGAGCTTGTATCTCAAATTGGCTTGGAAAGAAGTCTTTTAGGAGGCCTTGTTGATGACAATTAATAGCAAGTCGTCTGCAATAACAAAGAGCAACGGAGATAGGGGATCACCCTGCCAGACACCTCTTTTACACTTGAAGAATTTGCCTGGCATCCCATTGAGAAGCACTGCTGAGTGATCTGATTCTAAAATTCTTTGTGTCTAGTCCACCCATCTTTCAGGAAAGCCCAGATGTTCTAGCATTTTGACTAGGGTGGAATGCTCAATAGTGTCAAAAAACTTTTCAAACTCTAATTTAAGAATCACTATTTCCTTTTTAGAGTGTTGGCTTTGGAAGATACACTCGTAAGACCAAGCTAGCCAGACAATCATGAATTGTTCTTCCTTTAATAAAGTTATACTGATTCTGGTGGATAACATAGTTGATGACTGTTTGGAGTCTGTTGGTCATTAATTTGGTGATCAGCTTAACAGCACAATTCAGGAGGGAGATCGGCCGTAGTCGTGAACTTCTGGTGGATTATTTGATTTGGGGATCTTTAGAGCACTTATAATAAGAGATTTAGATGTGGCCTCATGTTTCAAAAATTTGCATATGACCTCAAAAGAAATCAAGGAAGAAGACAATTGCACTCACAGTGATGTATTTTCATCCCATCATGCATGCAATCATTAACTGTTCTCTGAATTAATTTTCAGGCCTCTTGCTTATCCATGTGCAAGGTGAGTTAAAGATCACAAGATTCGCCAGAGCTTCTTGGTCCCTAGAGAGGTAAAACATCTGGTCAATCATGATTTATGGTATGAATGTATGATCCTGTTCAAAGTCTTGATAATGCATTTCCTTTCAAGCATTTTGTGTGTACATATGTGCATAAGCATGCATAATGGCCTTGTTTATGGATTCTTGTATTAAAGTACATATCTTATTATTCAGCTTGGTTTCCCTGTTCATATATTTTTTTCATAAAGATATACACTGTTCAAAGATGTAGAAAACAAAATGGAATTCAATATTTATAAGCCAATCATGGAAATCATATAATTTCGAATCAGACAAGTTCTATGTTTTTATTTTCAGAGCCAGAACTAAACAAGTATACTAGCACCGGCTAAAAAAGTGATCCAATCAATATATCAGACAGCAACGGTACAGTGGCATGTTGGAAGGACAATGTAGAACATGGGACAATTTACTAGCAACAAAATAACATGGGATGTCTCTATAGCGTGCTAAAAAGGAAGTGCATATGCAGGGAATTAACCAAGTGACTGAAGAATGTTGGTAGAAATGATTGTCCTAGCAGCAAGCTCCTCTTTTGAGATGCCTCCCTTGAGGTGGTCTCAGCAGATTCTGATACAAAGATTTAGATCTCCACAGATAAAGCGGAAGGAAAAGCAAACGGGAATCATCAGAACTTGCCAACTTTCTGAACGAGTGGGTCCGTCCACTCAGGAATCAAAAGTCGTCAAATGGTTTATAAAGATGAGGAGTTTTCTAAAAGCTGTGACTTTACACTGTGACTCTTATGTACCAAAAGAATGTTGTCTTAAGCATGGTATGGCTAAAGGTGGAGGTTGTCTTTACAGTAAAAAGAAGCAACGCGTTACCACTGACAAGGTAAAAATTAAATGTCTTTATAAGAATGCAGGATTTTCATGCAGCTGTGATGAAAGAAGAGCTGAATACTAAAGTCACATATATAATAGCATGGCAATATGTGCAGCTACTTCAAAATAAATACAGTTAGCACTTCTAACATCTGTAGTTATTATTAGTATTACCTTTTTTGTTCAGAATACTTAGGGGGCCAAGTTGACCCATCTGAATTTATAGTTAAAATCACCAGAATATTTCCATGAATGATTGGGACCATTAGTATTTTATTTGTAGAGTTGCTTAATGATTTGTTGTTTCAAAATAAGTAGTGAAAGAATAAAAACAGAAAACAGAGTTATACACATAGGTTATAGGTAACTCGAGGACCTGGATATATTCGGGTCATGCAGTCCAATAGAAAAGAAGCAAAGAGTACTGGCAGATTCCTCTAGTACCTTCGTTTAGTCCAAAGGATTTCCAATACCTGCAGAAAAGCAAAAGTCGCTTTTCAAGTTTAAAGGAAACATGGACTTGCATAGGATTGCCACCATCAGGAAAATCAGAAGTTGTAAGGACTTTACTTTGAAAGGATGGCACTTCTTTTCACACAATCCAAAAAGGGGACATAGGATCCTAAGAATAATATGATACAATAAATTATTTTGCAAAATCAACAACTTTAATATTTCAAACCATATATATATGTTTTCTCTTACAGACATTGATTAAATAAAGTTTCCTCTGGAAATGACAATCTTTGTTGACATCATATGGTCAGTGCAAATTGCAATATGAATAAGTAACATATAAGCTAAAAGAATCCCTTAGCACAGAATCATCTTGTATTCTTGCATGTGTTTCGGTGCCAACAACTGAAACACCAAAATAACTACATTGGGCCCTTGACCATTCTAAACCTGAGCACTCAAATCATATATACGATGGATCCAAATACCAAATGAGTGCTACACAACTAATTTTATGATGCCACTTTTACCGCCTTAGCCCTTATGATGACATGGCAAGACTTCAAGTGGACAGCAAGTGTTGTCATGCCTCTTAAGTTTGTCTGTCTTGAATGCCTCTCAACTTTCAAGTATTGTGGTTATGGATTATTGCTTGTCAGTTATCTTGAATATGACTATTGTTACAAACATAAACACAGAAGTGATTAATAATCTGATAATTACTTTATTGATTGGAAGCATAAAAAATCAAGCTATTTATCCAAAGAGTTTTCAGGATGAATGAATAGCAACATCTAAGTGTAATGGCCATATTACTGTGACAGTGTGGCACTCACGAGTCATTACCAATATTAAGTTACTTTATAGCACAAATAAAAAATACCATCTATTAGCTATCACTTATCACCACAAAAAGCTTTGCACCAAATAAGTCATAGCAGCAAGGTAGTGGTAAAAGTATGTGTTCATTCAATCATCCATAGGCAATTATAACCTCTTAGACAACAACAAATCCTCTAGCAGTTTGTTGTCCAAGGAGGCAAAGACATGATTGATAGCCATACAGGCTTCCTGGAAATGCAAGAATACGTAGTCTGCACTTTTACCTCAGTGAAAAGGTAATGACAGTACACATTACGAAATGGGCCATGTTTACATCCCTTGAGTATTCAAGATAAGTAAGAAATTATACGCACCATGCTGGGGGATGTTCCAAAAGGTCAAACAATACCAGGATATTTCCTAAAATGAACTACAGTATTTACCGAATGTAAATTACATCATTGAACACAATAACAAAAGTTTAGTTAGCACTGATGACTGATCTAGGAGAAAGAGAACTGATGGAAAATTGTGTTGATTCTAATGGGATATTATGCACAAACATGACCATTAACATATCACATGACTACAACATATTAAGTGTATGACTGGAAGAAAACATATGTCCTGTGAATTGGAGAAATTATTCATAGTCCTTAGTACCTTTTCCAATTCTCTGCAACTACTGCAGGCATGAATCAGATTCTATCAATTTGTCTTCTGCTTTAGTGCTCTCAACTCTGGTACCTTCGTTCCCAGAAAAAAGTATTAGAAACCAATGTATCTGTGGCGAACCCTTTTTCTACTTCTTGTCTCCTTGCAACTTCAATCTATGTCTGAATAACTATAATTTGTGCAAGTCACTGATAATTCAGTGTCAAAGTCAAAACATTCTTCACTGAAATCTAAATGGTTTTTTCTATGCTCTTTTGCTTGCTTCTTTCTGGCTGTCTTTCTTAGGCTTTGACTAATCCTTCAATACCTTTTATATGTCAGGATTATCTTATTTGAAGAAAACTGTTATCTTCAACTTAGGGTTGTTAAAGGCGGTGCATCCTTGAGAACCAAAAGGACTGTCAAACACACTCTTGTTATTCTAGCATAAGTTGTAAGCCAAATCTCTATCTTCAGAAAGCGCACCCGCTAGAAGCACATAAGCTTTTGGCTTCACCTGCGGTATAGCGGCCTTCTCTGTTCCCATGAGCCATATTAAGATACTACATCTCTATCTAGGGTTGCTTCGTCCCCCAAGAGCTGGTTATTTTTCTGCGCATAAGCATTAAAATAGCGAGAAGCTGCTGTAGATGCACACTGGTTGAACCTTGCAAAGTAACTTGGCAGTTGATAATATGGCTGCCCATATTCTCCTGTTCAGCTTGAACCTAACCATGATGGCATACATTCCAACACTTTACTATTTATAAAGCCAGCCATTTTGTTTGTAAGTTATCCTGCAGATGAATAACTCAAGTTGGTCAGACAAACATTGACTTCAGTGAACAAAAACTAAGATAATATAGCAGCAAAATTACTATTCGGAGTCAACAACAAAACATTAATTGGTCCGAAATGCAACCTCCTATCAATAGGAACCTCTGTATTAGACCTAAAATAGATGGAACAATCCTGATTCTTAAATGAGGTAAATCCAATAGAGTGAACCAAAAAGTTTTGACATTTAACTAACAAGGCTTGTCATATGCACACTGGAATCGTTTTTACAGTTTGATCACCAGCAATTTCATAATAGCATGAACATCCTCCAAGGTGAAGCTCACGCAGAAGGTGGTCGTAGATCATAAAATTCCTTTGCCCTGCGGACACATTGTCTCCAATGTAACACCTCCACATTAGGGTCCTTGTCCAGAACCACATCTCTAACAGGCAACAGCAATCTGTATTGCACCATGCCACCACGGTAGAAGAGAATCCTGCCTCGAACCCTCAACAGAGCACCCAGGTGACCACCTCTAACATCTTCAATGCCATCTCTGCAGTTTGATCAGAGTCTGATGAACAATTTGCATGTAAGTGCTGGTGTTTCAACCACAGGACACACGGCACACAGCCAGTGCGATCATCAACCAGAAACCTGAGGAACTTCTCCCTGCGATCACGTGAAACCACAACGCCAACAATCTCAGCACGAGCAACCTAGAGCCGCATCGAACAAACGAAGGTGGATAAGTGTGCCAGGAGGTTAGGGAGAGAAGATCGGCAGCCAAAAGCTTGATGTGCACAAGATGGAGATGATCCATGAAGATTCCGCAGGAAACCTATTGATTTTTGGAGAAGAGATGAAGGTTAAGCTTCATAAATGATCGGATACAGAACGAGAATGGTGTGGGCGGTGGCTGTATCCACCGCAGGTCCGGCCTCCGCGCGCCCTGAGGCCGTGTGCCGCGCTAGGCTCCTCCCCTTGACGGAGGGTCACAGCCGACACCGCCGCGCCGCCCTCCCCGGCTTACCGCCTGGTCGCGATCGCGGTGGCCCTCGCCGCCCCATGCCCTAGGCTACAGCAGGCAGTGGAGACGACCGGACCGGGTTAGAAGAAGGCGTCGCGCGCCAGGTGACGGGAGGCAGCGCGCCGCTCCCGTCCGGTCGCGTGCCGCCCCCGTCCGGTCGCGTGCCGCCGGCCGAGCACGGGGAGAAGGGCGGCGCTACCGCTTCGGAGGAGTAGCGGTGAACGCACGCGCCGCCGCGGACAGAGGACGGCAGGACGCGAGCACGCCGCGCGGCTTCCTCGGCGCGGCGCGTTGGGCGGCTCGCTATGAAGGCGCAAAGCAGCGCAGTCAGCCCAGCCCGGATCTAGATGTTGGTCGGCCCACTAAACCGTGCAGCCCAAATCAAAACCAGCGTGCTACTCGTCGGCCTCTCCGGCGCCGTTGACAGCGTTGACCGAGTCTAGGTGAGCAGCGCTGCTGCTACCGCGACTGCTCCACCTCCAACCAACGACATTAAGGCGCACAGCCGGAGCAGTGGAGGCGCCGATCCCCTTCCCCCCTCTCCCCTCAATCCCGACGCGGCGAGCGAGCCTCCGTTCCGTCAGCGAGCTCCGTCCATGGCGCACGCGGATGCCGACGCTGGGGACCTCCCGCCGCCCCCCGCGAAGAAGAAGTCGCCCGCGGAGGAGGAGGCCGAGAAGAGGTAGGTTTTGGAGGGAATTGCCTCTGTGTTGCTCGTCGTCGCCGGTAGGGCTGTGCGGTGCGGCAGTGCTTTGTCTCCGTTAATTCTTGCAGACGGAACAGCAGAATGAAGGGCTTGTGATCACGCCGTGCATGTTTGTTGTGCCGCAGGAGGAAGAAGCTTACTCCCGGGAGCTTGATGAAGGGGCTTATCCGGTCTGGTGCCGGCGACGCCACCCCTGCGGAGGGAGATCAGGTGAGAGCATTCGTCTTTCGTTTCTCAGTTGCTACGCTGTGCGATTGTCAATTGTGCATAATACCAGTTGGAACCCGAACACGGATGTCATCGCACAATGCATATATGCGTGAAATCGCCATTTTCTGCACATGATGTTATGATATTTCCTAGAATTGAACATTTTCTGCACACGTGTTTGTGTTACATGTTATCGGAGGCAAGGAAAAACTAAGAAAAATCAATTAAACAGAGAGTATCTAGTAATTGATTTCTTATTAAGCACACAATGACTTAAGAGTGTTCTTTTAGGCTGCAAGCTTTGGTTGCCACCAGAGGGCAGTATTGGTTTTAAAATGAATTTTCCAGCGAGAACTATCTCAAGTTAAGAACAAAACATTGGTGGCAGATAGCACATTGTTCTGACAGAAAAGTTCTCATGGAATATTTTTCCTTCATGCTTATGTGTTTACACTTACACTATATGTTGGGATTATACCTGGCTCTTTTTTCCTGCAATCAAAAGTTGCACTTGTTCAATACAAACGAGTCAATTTGAATCGACCATATGGATAAGTTTCTCATTTCAGATTTTCAGAATTACAGGAGTTCACTATTGTACTGACTACACTGCACATGCCATTGTTTCTGGAATCAACTCACCAAGAGCTGCTTAGATCATTGTTTTGCTTTCTTCTTTCTAAAATGTACGCAGTAAGGACAATGCAAACATTAGATGGATTTTGTTCCAGTAATGTTGAATTTTTTTCTGGATGCTGAGTACATCGTCCATAATTTGTGCAACTATTCATCAATTCCTTTGAAATGGATGATCACATTTCTGTCTCAAGTTTTGAGGTGATGCTGAGCACTCAATCTACAGCAATCTGGCCTTCTTGATGCTGTACTGTTGTGTGACCCTCATAGTAGCTATATTAACCTTTCATTGGGAGATATCTGCCTTCTTCATCTGTAGCCTGGTGGGAACTGTGGGGCCTCTAGGTGGTCATTTTTTTCTCATTCAAATTGTTTTGCAGGTTGTACTTCATTGTACCACTCGGACGATGGATGGAATCATTGTCAATTCTACAAGAAGGGAGCATGGAGGTTATTATCACCCTTTTTTTTCAGCACTTCGACTGCACAGAGCTTACATAATGTATGTTTGGTTTTCCAGACATCCATACATCATTAGGATGTTTCTGTCTTTTAAATCTTGTCTGCTTTAGGTGCATGTACATAGTGTGTGCATAGTGCTTGAGTGTTCACAAGTTCTCAATAGTTGAGAGTAATTGAACCTCAAATTGTATATGCTGGTATGCCAATGTCATGTTCTATTAAGTGGTGGCAGAATGGAAAAGCTGCACAGTATTATTTTTGCTTCCTGATCCTCCCAAGAAGTTTTCAGGAATCTTATTATCATGAATTTATCAGTACAGATTCTGAGCAATATTATTGTTCCATTTGTATCAGTAATCAGCCTATGTCCTTGGGTTCTAAAGTTCTGAACTGTTTTACTATTACAACAGGTAAAGGAGTACCACTCAGATTTGTCTTGGGGAAGAGCAAAATGATACTTGGCTTTGCTGAAGGCTTTCCAACAATGCTGAAGGGTGAAATTGCAATGGTATTTCTGTGTAACAGGCTAACAGCTATTTTTAGTAATTAGTAGTGAATTAAAAGAACAGAAACATTATAACAATGAGCCCTTACTCTTTTTTTGGGTGCAATGATTAAAAATGCACAGGTCATAATATTCAAACATTTATCATTCTCTCTCAGATAGCTTCTTTTTGCAGTTCAAAATGAAGCCTCAGATACACTATGCAGAGGACGATTGTCCAGTTACAGCTCCACATGGCTTCCCAAAAGATGATGAAGTTCAATTTGAAATTGAGATGTTGGATTTCTTCAAAGCCAAGGTTAGTCTTGTTAAGTAATGGCTTCAATACAACTTAAAGCCTTAAACTACTATTTGTATTGGAGCCATTCTGTCCAAACTGTTAGGGCAAATTCTCATGAGAATTGATTTCATTCTGAATAATTTGTAACTAGCATGATATGGAGTCTGAAATATTAGGCAAATTATGTTTGACTAGAATCTTGTGTCCAAGATACTGCATCTGTGGGCATGCCCTATCAAGTTGTTTCATATTTCATATCATAAACCAAATTATACTTGTGGAGTCATGGTTTCTGATCGATTTGTTTAGCATCTATCTTGTTGTTTGGGAATATATCTCATCAAGTACAACGACACTCTAATGTATATATGATATAACATATGAAACTGTTTCTTAATAATGTTGATTTGGTTTTGTCTTTTTTGCGGATAACATCTATCTTTTTTTGCATATACACGTTAGGAGATCCCATGATTGGCATTTATTGTAACCTTCCTTTTCTGCTGCATTTATTAACGAGGGACGTGATCCCCCTTTTTTGCTGCTTTTTTTACTGACTCTTCTTATCTTCTCTGTCAGATTGTGGCTGAGGATTTAGGGGTTGTAAAGAAGGTAAACAACCTTGCCATATTGATCGCTGCATACATTTTCACTTCTATGTTGTAGAATTTGGGAAGATTCTTTTTTTTCTAACCTGTGTGGCTCTACGCTGGTGTTATCTTTCATATAGATCTGGCACTTTATGAAGTTAGTACCACAAATTGATTCATACAATTTTACCCATAAGCACTGTGCATGTTCATTGTGATGATCACAAATAATTATAGCATAAATTCTAAACTTAAAAGAAGCAAATAAAAAAATAATCTCATATAATTTTCACATTGGATCAACTAGCCACTTACATATACCGATAATCCGATATACATATGGCTGATCTAGGATGCAGTTCACCAAACAATGTTCTATAAATGACACATGTACAAATCTACCCATAAAATATATTTTGATAATTTGATGTGAAGGTGATGGGTTTAGTGCACACTGGCACAACCACCAACCATTTCTTTTAATGTTGTAAAGATCTTCTCAAATGTTATCTGTGTTATTTAACTCCATTGTAGACTTCTTTTTGTGGGTTTGGCAATAAGTATTCAAGTAATTGAGATTGGATGTGGTGTAGTATTCATTGTCCTTTAAATGTGGCAGATAGTTGATGAAGGCCTGGGGTGGGAAACACCTAGGGAACCGTATGAAGTGACAGCAAGGTAAATTACCTTTTAAATCTACTGAATGTTAGTTATGGTCCATTCTTTGACAATAACAACGCTTCAATTTTCTTTGTGGCAACTGCTTTATATTGGTGCATAAAAATGCTTAACAGACATTTGTATATCTGGCAAAATTAAATGGGGTAGTTATGTTTGATTATACAAGCACATAATCATAATTTGCATAGAAAGGAAAGGGACAAGTTCATACTGAGTTGCAACTTGCAATATTACATTTGTTCAGTATCTCTTGCACAAGTCAGCAATAAAGTACAAGACATGTTTGTTTTAAGATGTTGCAACTAAATTACCCTTTTCTCAGACAATTCTCTGATGGACACATGCAAATGGAATTATCTGATGTATATGTTCGCATGCCATGCTTTTTGTACTTCCACTGCTTTCTTATATTTCTTTACTGCTACAGTTTGCTAATTCCTAATTACAAGGTACAGCAGCTTGGCGAAAGATGTTTATATATCTAAGTTATGATAATACTAATTGTTGGCTTTTTTTAGTTTGAGGATTAACTTAACTAGGACATTTTGTGTCTGGCATTTCCAGGATAACTGCAACAACAGCAGATGGGAAAGTTATTCTTCCCAGTAAAGAAGAACCCTATTTCTTTACTTTCGGTAAATCTGAGGTTAGTGAAATTCTTGTTGCATATTTACATATAAATATGTCCTAGGAATATAAGGGTGTAGATATATTATGTGCCTTTTGAAATTCTTCTGTTGTAAAAAATGATCATATGAGGTCAGCGGTTAATTTTTGCATAGGTTATAGATGTATTATTATGTGTTTATTAAATTAAAAACTTCCTGATTTAAATTTCAAGGTTCACTACTTCGAGAAAACATAGTGCTAATTTTGCAAGCTGTATCATCCCTTTTTGAATGTCCATTCAAGGATGATCCTTCTACAGTGGGTTGGTTCTATTAGTGGGACTTATCCCATACTTGCACTTCCCAACGATGGTGTGTTATGGTTGTTAGATTTTCACTTAATGTTTATGCTATACATGAACCTTGTGATACACTGATACTAGTAGTTAATCCAGTGGATCAATTTGTAATGTGAACTTTCTTATCCCAATATGATGTTAGAAGCTTGACACTGAGTGCTTATGTGGTTTATGTTGATTTACAATAGTTTTTGTTCCTAACTCCCTTTTGTCCTGCCATATCATTTTTATTGTTTTAGTTTAGGTTCCTAAAGGGCTTGAAATGGGAATTGGAACAATGGCGCGTAAGGAAAAAGCAATTATTTATGTTAGCAATGCCTATTTGACAAATTCTTCACTAATGCCGCAACTTGAAAGCCTTGAAGAAGTTCATTTTGAAGTTGCACTTGTTCAGTTTATTCAGGTAAGAATATATTTTGTTCTTTCTTTCATTAGCTACTTATGAGATCTGCTATGGCTATATGGGTTTTTTATGGCACTGAATGGTGGTCCTGTTCTTTATTGAGGCTGTGTGACTTTCTTCACAAAACAACATGTTGATACTCTCCATAATTATGATGAAATCATTATAGTCATACTTTTTCACCATATTTCAGTACAGCACTGTTCTAACTCATGATCACTAGAGCTACACATTCACCCTTTAAAGTGTTGAGGCAGCCTAGCCAACTGCATATAAAGGCACTAACCCACATAACAGTTCTATCTTATGAATGTTTTCTCGCCATAGCTCATTGGCATTTTTAGAATGCCAAACAGTATTTTTCTTGATTATAATTATTGTTTTATTAGTACAGAATGAGATTGTGTTCTTTTCGTTCAGAACAACACTAACGGTTTGTGTGATGTTGATAGGTGAGGGATATGCTTGGTGATGGCCGCCTCATGAAACGACGTGTAGTTGATGGAAAAGGTAGGATTGCATGTTCATACTGGCGTATGATCTTTCTCCTGCGACGAAAGTTTTCTCCTGTCCTATTGTATACACCCTTTATAGTATAGCAAATTTTTCTTTCACAAAAAGTTACTAGAAATGTTGCTTTCTTTCCAATCGATTCATCTACTAACTAGTGATCACTGAAATATGTTGATTGTTGACTTATCATTTTGGTGATTTAAATACTTCTGTTGATACGCGTTGACTTCTAAATACTCAAATAGAGATAAAACTCAAGATTGGGTTTTAACTCTAGCCTACCCCAACTTGCTTGGGATTGAAAGGCTTTGAAGAAGAACATATTTTCTACATTTTATTACTAGTAAAAAAGCTATTTAGTGCAGAATAATAAAGAGATGAGCAAATTAATGATAATAGCAGAGTTTCTATAGATTGTGAATAAAGTATTCTATTTTTTAAGAACATTTATTTCTACTCCTAGTGGTCGTTTTTGTGAGTAAGTTACAAATGGAGTTGTCTTATCTGCTTCATGTCATCATTGTCATGCTATGCGAATATGAGATGGAAATAGAATGATCTCTGGTGCTTTGTTTACCCAACTAATAGAGGTAAAAAGGGTGCAAAAAATTAGATGAAGGGTTGAACTAAGAGGTGCAAAATTCAACAAATGGATGTATTGTTTATTCTGTTATTTTTCCTTAGAAGCTACAAGTTCTAATAAGTCAACCTTACACATGGAACCGTTGTAATCTTGATGAGGTAAAGTTGGTTTTGATTATATCATGTGATGTACTGATGTGCTTACTGATTATACTTCTTTATATTCCTTAAAATATTAGGTGAATTTCCTATCGACTGTCCTCTTCATGATAGCTTGCTAAGAGTGCATTATAAAGGAATGCTCCTTGATGAACCAAAGTCAATATTTTATGATACACGAGTTGATAATGATGGTGAACCATTGGAGTTCTGTTCTGGCGAAGGCCTGGTAAATTATTGCTTAAATCTTTATTTCTGCAATTCTGTAATGATTAACTGCATCAATTCTTGATGTCAGATCATGAACTGACAAGTGGATTGCTGGTCATTATATTTCTGGAACCTCATTGGCTCATTCTCGGCTCTCCTAAATTCTATTCCTGGTTTTTAGTAACTTAGTTTCCTAGGGGATTTGCCATACAAAAAAATATAAAGATGAACAAGTATACCTTTACCTTTAAATTTTGTGCATGCTAATAATGAAAACTCCAAGAAGGGTCTCAGGGATTCACTTATTTATGTTTTCTATATAACTATTGTCCTCGCTGTGGAGTTATCACATATTTCCTCTGAAAAAGGGAGTGAAAATGATTTTATTGGGAACCTCATTAGTCATTACATATATCTAGTATTCATGTGTATTTCTCATACTTTCAATTAATTAAGAGTAACAGGCCCTTGAACATTTTCATAGGTTCCTGAAGGATTTGAAATGTGCGTTCGACTAATGCTTCCTGGTGAAAAATCTGTTGTTACCTGCCCTCCAGATTTTGCATATGATAAATTCCCAAGGTTGTATGTAGCTTTATATTAGAATTTTTTTTCTTGTAATATAGCTTTCTGAATAATCTGATATGGCTGCAACAGGCCAGCAAATGTTCCTGAAGGAGCTCATGTTCAATGGGAAATCGAATTGCTTAGATTTGAAATGCCTAAGGTATTGACTAACAAACCTTTTTGTATTTCTGTGTTGCTTGCGCTGTATTAGAAATTAGAATGTTTGTAATGATATTCCTACTCTGTTGTGGAGAGTGCTTGGGGTCCTAATAGCTGTTATTTTTGAACCCTCAATCAGTTCTTATTGATCATTGTTTGCATTCGGCCTGAAAATTGTCCTAAGGATTTGTAGCTGCATTACGTAATCCTTTATTTCTTCTTGCATTACTATTATTTTCTTTTTGGCGTAGAAGTTGCATTATGTTATTTCATACGTTGCAATGTTGCATAGCAAAGAAAGTAATAAGTGATACTTTTCATTCTGAATGTTATAACCCAGAACGATAGTGTGTTCATCTTCCGCTTCCTTATGATTGTATTATATCTTTTCCCTTTCATTATTCTTACCAAGTTCTTACTGATTAATCTTTCTACCTTCTGATGCCTGATTTAATTCAAATGTAGGATTGGACCGGCTTGACCTTCAAAGAAATCATGGATGACGCAGAAAAAATAAAAAATACGGTATAGAAATTAAGATTGATGGTTGCATCATTACATTATGTTTTGTTTTAGGTGTTTTTGCCTGTCATGGATGGATTTTTGCAGAAAACTAGTACACTTCAAGAACTGTGGAGATACTATTTACTTTTTTTTGAATGCTTAGTAGCAATACATGTTTAAGAAACTGCTAGCTGTGTTTCTCAATCCTCATGATGGCCAATTGTTTCAAGATGTCATTAGTATGATCACATGAATACCCTGGAGTTTCCATCAGGTCATCAGCTAGGTCAAATTTTGTAGTGGTTTCCATCATTATCCATCTTGTTGCAGCCTAAAAAACTATGATCTACTACTAAATATCTATGCCTGTTGTCCACTTGACTGGTTTGTATGTGTTTTTTCCCCACTAATAATTAGATCTAAACTGAAACCCTTTCTCAGGGTAACAGACTATTTAAAGAAGGGAAGTTTGAACTATCAAAGGCGAAGTATGAAAAGGTACGCCCTTCACTGGATTCAGGATTCAGGATTCATGTATGCCATAAATCAGTTCATCATATATATTAAGTGAAATAATCTTAATTCATTTATGCCAATGCTAAGGGGATCTTACCAAGGTGGCAGCAACCTAACACCCAAATTGCTGAGATGTTTTCCAACCTGGTTTGAACTGCAGGTGCTTAGGGAGTATAATCATGTGCATCCCCAAGATGATGATGAGGGGAAAATTTTTGCTAATTCAAGAGTACGATGACTCTATTTTCAGCATTTTTTCCTACCAATAGCATAGACTGTTTGATGCCCTGATTAGAGCATTTGTTCTATGCATTTGCCTCTGATTAGTAGTGCAGCAGTGTCACAATTGTTTTCGTTTTCTGAAGCCTGCTTTCACCTCTCTTTTTTTCTTGTTACACATGCAGAGTTCTCTACATCTAAATGTAGCAGCTTGCTACCAGAAGATGGGCGAGTATAGAAAATCTATTGACACATGCAACAAGGTAAGCTTCCAAACAGAGTTTTAAGCGTGCAAAGAATTTTCCTCTGTGTGTATTTCGAAGTGGGTGGTAAAAACCTATATATGGATGATCAAAACCCTTCCATATGGGCTGTTGGATGAGCCTTGAATGGGATAGATCTGGGAAATCCAAGGGCAAGATAGATGTAAACTTTTGCGTAACCCCTCTTGGATCAAAATTTCGAGATGGGATCTCTCATTTTTAATTCCACCCAAGTCGGATCTACTGAAATTCATCCAACAATCCCTATGCGAAATATGTATGATATTTAGTATTTAGACATGGTTTTGCACAAGACAAGGTAACCATATGACCATGAATGTTCTGACTGATTTGTTTTGTGCACATTATGGTGCTTGGCATTTTTAGAGCATTGGGAAATGATGCAGAGACAAATCGAACAATATATTTTCGTTTCCTCTTGTGAGCAGGTGCTGGATGCGAACCCTATGCATGTCAAAGCACTTTATCGCCGAGGAATATCCTACATGTTGTTGGGGGACTTCGATGACGCAAAGAAGGATTTTGAGAAGGTGAGTATCACCATACTTCAGTATCATGATTAATTGGCTGACCTCTACTTAATGCTAAATTATGTTGTTGCATCTGTTTATCAGATGATAGCTGTGGACAAGTCCTCAGAACCTGACGCCACAGCCGCCCTTCTTAAACTTAAACAAACGATACAGGTATGCAACAACAGTACATCAAAAGGTGAAATCCATTCAGAATTCAGAACTGACCATGGACAAACAATTGCCAATATCAGGAATCTGAGAAGAAGGCAAGGAAGCAGTTCAAGGGGCTGTTTGACAAGAAGCCAGGAGAGATATCTGAAGTCGGTGCAGAGCCAGAGGGCAGAAAGAAGGCGAGCGACGTGACAGGCTCCGGCGAGGCAGCGTCGAGTGCTGACAGAGATGCGGATGCGAAGGCTACCCCACGTGCAGATTCAGGGCTTGCGTTGGAGGAAGAGAGGCCCGGACTTGTTGGCCGCATATGGCCTTCTGCCAGGCGGATCTTCTCCTCCCTCGGCCTCAACAGGTGCACAATACTCTGAGCTCCTGCATGCTACCACAAACCCTAGCTCAGAAATTCAGAAGAAAAAAAGTCCCCCAGCAACAATTGTTTCGAGCTTTCTGACGGTCCTGGAGCACGCAAAATTAACATTCGGAGTCATTGTATGTATCTAAAATGTACATCTGAAGGCAGATGACCAATTTGAGTCAGATAAATGAGGTAATAACAAGGAAAGCACATGCCATCTCAGTGTGTGTTTGGTTCAGAATTTTTAACTAGCTTCTTGTCTGAAAATCTAAAAGCTGAACTATACAGCTTAGCTCAGATTTGTGAAAAGAGCACTAGATTTTTAAAATACAAAATGATAGTTGCTTTAAGTGCTGAACTAAATGGCTTAACCCAGCAATCCAGATTTTTGAAAAGCACTATATTCTTCAAATACAAAATAAAAGTTATCTGAACCCATATCTCATATATTATCGACCTATTGTAATTGAACGTATGAGAATAATTGTGGTTATTCTCATAACTGTGGTTATTACGACCATAACCGTGGTTATTACTACCATACCATAATTAAATAATATTGGTTTGTTTTTTCTATCTTTTTTATCTCACAGCAGTTTTGATACAACTCAAAATTGGTTTTTAAATATGTGATCAATCAAAGACAGAGATGGGTAGTGGCAGTAGCACTTGCACCAGGTGGCGGGCCCTTCTCATGCAGAGGAGTAGGTGACGCATCCGGATCTATCGCTGCCGCCGGTTCTGATCTTCTTTCTGGTCTTCTAGACTGACGGTACGCGTAACGCGTAGAACAGGCTGCACATGTTATCAGAGATCAGGAGATTGATTTGCCATCACCTAACACCATGACCATGGACTGATGGATGATTCAGCCCTGCCTGTGCCTGTCCATAGACCATATTGGATACGTGCTGGTAAAACGAAAAGCGTGCTAATGCGGCCGGTGCAGCATGGTGACTGCATGCCCTGTTGCTGACGCTGCTGGGATTACGACAGACTGCTCGTTCCATCGCAGATTCCTCCTTGTTACTTTCTTCTGCCAGTCACAGGGACTCGTCAACCACTTCTACCATATGGTGAGCTTTTTTCCTTCAAAAACTCTCTGTCGTTTCGTTTCTGTTTCTGTTTTACTATTATTTGTCAAGGTGGAGATGAAAAATATTTTGTTTTTGTTTCCGTTTTACTATTGTTTGTCAACGTGGCGATGAAAAATGTCTTGATACCATATTTGATGGTGATAGGCATGAACAAGTACTTAAGTTGAGGTTAATAGAAACTCAATTGGAATTGCTGTGATATGTCTTGTACAAACTCCAGGCCGACATGATGCAGCACGCCAAACAGATAACTGTTCTTTCAGAATAAATGCACATCGTTCCATGAAAGTGTGATGCTTAACTAATTTTCTGGAGAACGATTTGTAAATCTGTCAGTGAGTAATATAGGATTCGAGGCTAGCTAAATTGGGTTCACATCACCGGATAACGAGGGTAAAAGTATGATAGAAAAAACTTGACCAGTTGCAGAGGAGTCATAATCTCGTTAATTCCAATAGAATTAATGTTGTGTACAGGTCCAAATCATCTTGTTGTTTCTTGGTATGGAATGAATGAGTACATGCGTGCACTGAGAACATGTATAACCCATAGATAAAGTAGTATCTATAAGTTTTATCATATCACATATAAACAACTAAATAGACAGATTGTACAATGGTTTGTTTGTTTGACTGTCTATAAACTATTTAATGCATACATGCAAACATCGATCAAGCATGATAACATATATGTATATCATTTTGTTGCTTCTTTTATCCCTTATATATATTATTTTTAATATAGATTATACAGAAAACTGAAGTTTGATATTAAAAAGGAAATATAAAAAAAAAGGAGAAACCAATGCTCCACGGCAGGAAAGCCCGGCCCATCATGTGTGGCTGTGTGAAAAATACCAAAAACAAGCAATGTGTGTTGCTGAGGATCGAACCTTGATCTTCAAGGTAGAATTCTGCTTGTTATCCACTCCACCAACGCATACTTAGTGTTTTGCAATTTTCAGGCCTTTTGGTTTTTGTTTCCCGTGTGCACAGCGGATCTGCAGCGCCTGTCGCCGACTCGCAGCGGACAACACAACGCAGATGCCTTGCTTCGGAGCACGAGCTGCAGCCGTCGACGAACGAGACGACGACGCTGTTCTCTTTCATAGTTAATGATCGTCCACGTCAGGATTTTTTACTGTGTTGGTGTCCTAGAGACGACGAAACAACTCCCGTCGTACATGCCCTAATAAATCTTTGCCTACCGGCAGTGGTTGTCGCTTGTTCTTAAAAACATCAGTGCCGTCTTATCGTGTTGTACGTACGCCAAGTGGCATATATACATCAAAGTAATTAGTTTGGTGAAATATATTATTATTCGACTGCTACATTTCGTATTTTGGTTGCTGGAATTTCATTAAAAAACTGTCATTTGTTCACATGATTTGGCGTTAGCGCGCAAATTGATCAACTTCACAGTGGACTGTATTAAAAGCCAGTTTCCAAGCATTAAACTGACTGATCCAGTTCTTTGGATTTTAATTATCCAGGTTTTTATATCTGCCAAATATACCATCTTTGACATTAAAAGCCAGTTTTCTTATACATGTCATTTTGTACTTCGCATAAAAAATAAGAAATCAGTTCGAATGACTACGTAGTCTCTTATTTATTTTGCTTGGTAAAATATGAGTTATTTATTTTTGAGAGGGGTATAATTTATTTGAAAATGACAAACGTAAAAGAAAAGATAATAAAATAACTAAAAATTATATAATAGTTTATATTTAGAAAAAAAGTTAAGAATCGTCGTAACACTTCGATGACCTAACCACCGATATAATCCTTGGACGTACCAACCAATGGCATGTCGAAGGCTTCTTTCGAATACGAAATTTTTTTATTCCTATGGACTATTTGTTTTGAAAAATTCATACAAAATTTTTTGGTTTCCAAAGGAGCTCTGAAGCTACTCTCTCAAAAGCATTATGTGCAAGCATTGTTCAAAAGCATAAGATGGTACAGTGTTTTGTAAAAAAATTACATATCTTGTCTTCAATAAAGTTGTCATATCTGGTGTAGCACAAGCATGCAGTATCCTAAAAAAGTTTATAAAACTATAAGGTTTTATTCCCATCTTATGGTCATAGAAACGTAATCTTCAATTCGATTTATCTTAATTTTATCGATACAGATCTATCCTGCATGATGTTAAACACTTTGCTTTAAACTTTTCCAGCAGAGACCACCCATACTCGGAATTGGACCACGAACCATCTCAGATAACAACACCCTGCCAACGTCTACTGCTCCATACATCAATCTGCCGATTAACAGCTAAAATAAATGTATTTTTATTTTATCTCGAGTCAAACAATCTTAAGTTTGATCAAATTACGGAAAGAAGTAATAATAGTTTCGATATCAAACGAGCATAGTTAGATCTATTACGAAATACGTTTCTGATAGTTTACTTGTTTGTTTATGATAGTTTACTTGTTGACACCTGACATGTACATGTTAATATCAGTAAACCCAATAAACTTAGAATAGCGTGACTTAAGATGAAGTTATGAATGTGCTTATTTTGAGAAGAAGATAGTAGTTAGTTAGCTGCGGCTCTCTGGCAATTAGCCAACCAAATCGTGCCTCCAAATGCAGGTTGTCCTGTCTATGGGATTCCACGGCCGGAGTGGCTAGTGGGTTAAGCTCAACAAACCGAGACAGGGACGGAATCTCCGATCAATCATACGTGTAGATTGTCTATCGTTCTCCTTCACCTACTCCCCTGAAAACATCACCCACAACCAATGCCACACGATCGAGCTCACTGTTTCACTATGTCATCAGTATGTAGATCCAATGGATGGCCCTTTGATTCGATTTCAGTTTATTATAATAGAGTACTTCTGTGTGGAATAACAAGCTAGAAAATTTTATCTACTTTGTGTGGACATGTTTTAATTTCTTGTGTTTCCTGATGAAAGTTTGGGGGAAATCGGCACTATAATTCGTAACGAAAACGGCGGAGTGGGGAAAATTCTTCACTGCAATTTTATAGAAGGTCAACACTCACTCAGTCTGGTTGATGTGAGGCTTCCTAATTAGTAATTACGGCGTATTTATATTTATAAAAATTCAGTATTCGAAAATAATACATGCATGTGATAGATGCTAGAAAAACTCAGTGTGCCCACTACTAGAGGGATGGTCAATAACAATGGTGATAAAGACTAACAAATTCACATAAATGACCCTCTAACCTAAAGTTGCTGTGAGTCCAACTGTAGCACGATGTTTCTAACGAAAAAAGGCAGGGAAAAAGAACTGCACGGCTAGTGTTTAGCTAGGAAGAAATGCAGTTGGACGATATAACCACATAAATAGTCATAAGTGATCAACCATAAAAGTTATTAATGATGAACATCATATTCATTAATCTTATCGCATCACTAATGATTCACCATTAATAAGAAAACGTCTGGCACTAAGGATCGAATCGATACTTAGTGACGGACATAATACGTCAATCACTAATGGTCAATTATTTACTATTAGAGACATGTTGTATCTCTACACCTGTTAATAAAGATGGTTATTAGTGATGGATTTATCTTTCACTAATGGTTAGTTACTAAAAATGAGCAATAAAATCTTGTTCGGTTCAGTTCAAGTGAAAGTGATGACAGTAGCGATGATCAGATTCAAGACAACACTCGAGAGGCTATATATATTTTTAGGGTAAATATACATATAGACCCTTCAGCTTCGATTATCCGATTAACTCAAACGCCATTCATGGTGGTGATAACGCACTTCCCACCAAATTTTGTTCTGTAGCTAGCATCCGGCCAAGAGAAGATCTGACGACGTCACCATATACCCCGACAAATAATTCAGCAAATATAATTAGAGTCGACAGCCCTGCACGGATTAACAAATGCAAGTGATTAACATATACTTTTGGCCTAAGTTTCGTATGGAAACTTAAGTATCTTATTTGGCTACACGTACTAGTTACTACATGCTGTTTATATCTACAGGGACACATTAATTAAAAAATCGCTTTTACCATAGATCAATCGTACGAAAACCAGCGAATATCTCTGTTAAAAAAACAGACAAAACTGTCACGTCCGATACTTCTGTTGGGTTATGGGAAGACTACGCTAGCGCTTAATTTCAAAAATTTACTCTGTTAGCCCAGGAATCATACGTGTAATAGGATCATGGATCGTTACCTCAAGCCACGAGACGCGCTCGGGCAGAGGAAGTAGAGTCGATGAAGCGCGTCCTCGAGCTGCTCCTCCCGGTTCCGTTCGTTCGTCGGCGATCCGGTGATGAAGACGATATGATCCTACGATTCAGCGATCTCCACGGGAAGAAGACGACGAGCACCACTATTGGAGTAGTGCCTCTACGGTATCCACGCATCCGGGGACAGGATCACCTCGCGCCGGCGTGCTAGCACCACTCGCGAGATCAGGGGAGAGATTGCTGCAGCCGCTGTAGCTAGAAGGGAGGTGGCGGCTAGGGTTTGGTCAAACCAACATCAAACAGCAGTCTTTTCGTGTTAGCCCCTCCTCTCTTTATATAGTGTCCTGTCACGGGCCTTTAATCTGTATTAAAGCCAAACAGATCTAATCTGTTTGTCTGGACCAGAACTTCCGGTTTTAACCGGAACTTCCGGTTCGTCCAGGCAGGCCCGGAACTTCCGATCCAACCAGAACTTTTGGCTCCTCCAGAAACCGAAACTGGGACTGTCCCGGAACTTCTGGTTTAACCGGAACTTCCGGATGCTTCAGAACCCAGAACTTCCGGCCCACAGCCAGAACTTTCGGTTCCTCTAGAATTCTCTTGGGCACAATTCCATCAAATTCATATATTATCATACATTTCAATGAAACATTCATCTTTAAAATATTTATCTTCAACAGTTTTTATCTTTAACAATAGATGAAACATAGCATAAACATTCATCTTTAACGGGTGAAACATTTATTTTCAACAGATAAAAAATTCAAAATAAAAAAAAAGTGAGAAGCATTTGAAATAAAAGGATAAAACATTTTACTCCCACGTATGAAATATTCAGTACTACTGTAATCATAAAACATTTATCTTTTACCGATGAACATAAGGTGTCGGTTTTTCCATCGTGAGGATGTCGCGCGTTGCGATTCGTGCAAGCGGCTCACGAATATAAATGCGCGGCGCGAGCGGCAGATGCACTTCGGGAGCGCAGCCGGACACTCCCTCCCGCGTACACGACGACGCCTCGCGCGCTCGGACAAGTCGCCGCGCGCCATGGAGCTCGCCGCGCTCTGCACGGACCCGTTCCTGCTCTCCTGCGCCTTCCTCTGCCTCGTCCTCCACCTCGCGCTCCGCTCCCTGCTCCGCCCGGCCTCGGCCGGCGGG
>KE371329.1:218483-242573 GCA_000418225.1 Zizania latifolia
ACATACACATACATATATACATACATGTATACACACACACACATATATATATACACACACACATATATATATACACACACACACACACATATATATATATATACACATATATATATATACATATATACATACACATACATATATATATATATATATACACATATACATATACATACATACATAGACACACACACACATATCTATATATAGTTACGCTGTATATCTGCAGAGTCGTGGAAGGCTGTATGCACATGAATTATACTACGGTTTTATAACTGGCAAGACTGTCAACTAGCTAACATTCCATTATTCCTAGCTGGGATTTCTGGGAGTTGGTGATGAACTTGTCTTTGCCTATTGGATCGTCTGCGCGCGAATGGTTTTAGCTTGGTACGTAATCCAGTCGGTTGCCCTGATCAGTTGTGTCAGTTTTATTATTGGCGTGCATGTTCGCAGAGAATGCGTCCTTCAGCTGACGACCGACTTTCTTTGCGACGAAATGGGCTGTCAGTGTCAACTGTTCTAAAAATTTTCTATTCAAAGTGCAAAGCTGGAAGGAGTAACAGGGCTCAGCAGCAAATATTCTTTTATTAGCTGTCGAATGGAACGTGCATCGAGGAGGCAATTATGTGTGCTTGGTTAGCATTTGACCTGCGGTTTCTGAATTCTTTTGTGTCATCTGGGGAAACTTCCATCCATGATCATCTGTTGGTTGCTAACTGTTCCCTTTTCTAAGATTACATCAGTCGCTGTGCAGCTGTGCTGTGCATGTGCTAGCTCACCACCGTTGGAATCATAAAGTGAAAGTAGCCACGGATAATCTGCTCATCACCGTCGCTAGCTCTGGTTTGTTTCTAGCCGCTTTCTCAACAATAATAAAATCGAAGTTGCGGTCCAAATCCTATAGACACCATGCATCTCAATCTATAAATACATGTATTTGCCTACGAGCAGCAGCAGCATCCATCGATCACACACTTGTAGCTAGCTTAATTTAGTTGATCGAGCAGAAAGCAGGCAATGGCCGCAGCGACGATGAAGGTCGCCGTGGCGGCGGTGGCGTGCGTGCTGGTCCTCGCGACGACGGCGTGCCATGGCCTCCAGCTGGGATACTACAAGAGTTCGTGCCCACGCGTGGAGGCCATCGTGAGGGATGAGGTGAAGAAGTTCGTCTACAAGGACGCCGGCATTGGTGCCGGTCTCATCCGTCTTGTCTTCCACGACTGCTTCGTTGAGGTACATTATTATTACATGTAGTCATGTGAGCTTTTTTAGTGCTTGAATAAGATACCTAGAGCTCACCTATTTTTTAGTTCTTACATATTATAAACATGCTATTTATTTTACAGACATCGAATTAATAAGATTCTAGTTTTACAGCAGTTTCTAGTTTTAACTGTTGGAAGTACTGAAAAAACGAACTATACATTACGAGAGGCATTGCATGCATGATGCAATATGGTCATGAGCTTGACAAATCATAGATGATGCATCTATACAGGGATGTGATGGCTCAGTGCTCCTGGACCCTACCCCATCAAACCCAAAGCCGGAGAAGCTGAGCCCGCCGAATATGCCTAGCCTCCGTGGCTTCGAGGTGATCGACGCTGCTAAGGACGCTGTCGAGAAGGTCTGCCCTGGCGTGGTCTCGTGCGCCGACATCGTCGCCTTCGCCGCCCGTGACGCCGCCTACTTCCTCAGCAGGATGAGGGTAAAGATCAACGTGCCAGGCGGACGCCTCGATGGCCGTCGATCTGTCGACTCCGACGCCCTCGCCAACCTGCCACCACCGAGCTTCAATGTCAACCAGCTCATCTCCGCCTTCGCCGCCAAGGGGCTTGACGTCGAGGACATGGTCGTCCTCTCAGGCGCCCACACCGTCGGCCGCTCCCACTGCTCATCGTTCGTCTCCGACCGTCTCGCCGTTCCTTCTGACATCAATGGCGGCTTTGCAAACATCCTTAGGAAGAGGTGCCCTGCCAACCCGACCTCGAGCAACGACCCAACCGTGAACCAGGATATCGTCAGTCCCAATGCATTCGACAACCAGTACTACAAAAACATCCTGACGCACAAGGTGCTCTTCGCATCAGACGCCACTCTACTGACGTCGCCAACTACGACCAAGATGGTGTCAGACAACGCCAACATCCCCGGATGGTGGGAAAACAAGTTCAAGAATTCCTTCGTGAAGATGGCCTCCATCGGCGTGAAGACCGGCTACCAGGGCGAGATCAGGAGGCACTGCAGGCTTGTCAACTAAGGATATATCTCACCAACTTGACTAAAGTTGGATGCACCCTTTCATTTTGATTCGTTTGTTTTCTGGGACTTCGTCCTTAATTACTATATATGCCAATGAATTGTACTCGAATAAACTCGAAATTTATTAAGAAATTTATTTTTATGTTGGAAGCGATACGGTTGATTAGTTGATTCTCTATTGTAATTGTTGATGATCGTTCCTGTGAGACTAACATGTAAGCAGTGGCGCATACACGAAAGAGATTTTCATGTTGGTAACAGATTTCCGGAAAGAGAGGGGGACCAAAAGTCCCTCTCCTCCCTGCACCCGCGCCTAGGCTGCGTGCGCGCCCTAGACTCCAGCGCCCTGGTCGGGAGCGCCCAACAGAAATCTGTTGAGGGCCTCCGTCGCGCGGCACACATTAAAAGGGGGAGGCCGAGCACCGTGAACAGGTTGTTGTTCACGTTGTCAACACTCCACCCAAAATTCCGTAACGCTAACCGATCTAAGTCTAATGTGCCGAAGCGGCGGGAAGCCACCCTCGACCTCTCCGTTGCTACACCGCCGCTACTTCGATGAGCTACAGACACCACAGCAACCGGCCATGGCGTCGTCGTCATCTCAGTCAAAGCCAGAAGGTACGCCCTGCCGATCCCAAACCTTAGCGATCCTAAGGTTCACATTTCCATGCCAATTGGCAACCGAGTGTCTTTTCGTAGAACCATTTCAGTTTACTCTTTCACTGATCCAGAGATTTCATTCCATAATTATGCATACTCAATCAAGGCTGATGACAATGTCAATGTGAATGGTGGGCTGGTGGCAGATAAAGTACTAGTGAGTGATCATGGTCCTGAGGAGTCTGAATATGTAGTCTGTCTTCCATACATGCATGCCAGAAAAAAGTCATCATCTTGATAGTTCATATTATCTAGAAATATTTCAATAATTCATATACAGGTCGTAATGTCGCATCTCTTCTGACGGGTAAACCTGGAGAGTTCGTATTGTCTGTTCATAGCTAAGCAGTAAGCACCAATGAATTGACGAAACAGATCGAACTGATTCGGAAACTTGGTTTGGCGTGCGGAGCCGCCGGAGCGGCGGTTCTTTGTAAAATTTGACGAGACACAGCACGCCGGCATCATCCCTGCCTCCGTCGCCGCGGCGCACGGCGCCGATGCAACTCTCGCCCTAGGGTTCACCAGCTTGTCCCGTTTTAGATAATCAGCACTCGGGATTTTTTTTTCAGGTGATATACTTTACACTTGTGGATGAGCTGGGATTAAGGCCCATCAAGAAAAGAGTTTTGAGTCCAAGAGGTGGAGAGAGTAAGCATGGAGAAGCCTGCATGCATGTCTTCATGAACACTGACTGCTAAGGTGCCGATCGAGGCCGAAATGGGAGATAGCGGGGCATGATTGGTCTCCACTGCTAAGCTGGAATTTCAAGTTTGAAATTTGGATTCGATTTGATCGGCGTTTCGGAATTCGATTTGGCCGGAGATTTGAATTTGATTCGCCGGAGTCGACATGAGATCGACCTTACTAGGGTATTTAACACGTACACCCTGACCACAGACGAAGAACGGTGGGTACGTTTCACGATTAGTTTCTATTAATTACCTTTTAACGTCCCGACTAATAAAGATTAATTGGGAGTGTTACCTCCTTTTTTCTCTAGTAATGGCTGATTGAATTCTCACCTTTTTAATTTTGTCTTCAACGCCCATGTACGAAAAGTATGTTTGGAATAGAACATGAAAGCATAAATTAAAATCTGATTAGACACATTATTCGGAACATATTCCATCCATGCCAGTGCATCTTTGACCTGTGCATTAATTTCCTCTTACAGTAACATCATGAGCCCTAAATCCACCTTAATACCTCCCTGTCGTCTTCACATCGTAGCATCGTAATTCGTACACCGGTGTTGCCCTGTTACAACCTGACCATTATCTCATGCATGCAGATCATATCTCTACTGCCGGATATATAGTCCTTAATTAGTCTCCTAAACCCTTCGTTCTGGCAGCCCTGTCATCTTCAGTTCTTCACCATCGTCCATGCATTATCCACCTCCTCTGCCTAAATTAATATAATGGCAATGAGGGCCAACAAACGCCACTGTTCATGACTAGGATCCATAATGGACAATTCCTTTGTGGTTGTGATCCAGTGGATGGTCAAACTTAGCCAACATGTAATTAATGTAGACTTCTTTTAGTTATCACGCCATACATATGGAAAAAATATAAATTTAGCTGTTCTGATAGAACAAATTGTGCTTTTGTTGGTATATGTATGGCCTATTAGTGACAGCTCAGGTGTCCATTACTCTTTTTATTATTCCCGGAAGTGTGAGAAAAACTATCACAACAGCAATAATCCCCACGCTCAAATCATCTATCTATGAATAGTTGGCCAAAAGCATGGACTTATTAGACCAGCAAGGAGCACAGAATTTTGGTCCGGCCTAAGCACGGCACGGCCCGTTCCTAATCAGGCCTAGGCCAACATGGCACAGCACGTATCGTCGGGCCATGCTTGAGCTACTACCTTGGCCCATCATGCTGGCCTAGGCACGACTCGTTTAAGCGTCCGACCTACTTAGCCTGCTAGCTGTCGTTTACATTTACTCTCATTCATGTGAATCAGCTAGAGCCTAGATGCATGCAGGCTGTGTACAGCACATGGACCCAATATATGCAGGCTGCATGCAGAACACCACAACCTGGCTGCCTCTCGTGTGGAGAACGAGGCGACGTGGCTACCTCTCCCAACGTGCTCTTCAAAGTGCAAAGTGTTATGCCCTCTTTAAAACTAGCGTTGCCTATGTACGGAGAACGAGGCGACGTGGCTGCACGGGAAACAAGAGGCTAGCTAGGCGGGAAAAGAAAGACGACTACCCACGGGCCGGCACAGCACGGTTACCTAACCAGGCCAGTCCGGCACGGTTAACCCTTTCTCGTGCTATGCCTGGGCTGCCAATTTGGCCCACAGGTGGGCCCGATCCTAGCCCGCCAATTAATCGTGCCGTGCTGGCCCGTTAGTAATAGTGCCGTGCTTTCACGGGCCCAGGCCAGACTGCCGGATCATCTCTGATTTGTAATTGCTTGCCGTTTTGAGATAACCACACATCACTAGCTTAATGTTCTCATCACATGTGTTATTAGTGGTAGATATTCTATCCGTCCCAAATTATAAGCTATTTTTAGACTTTGGTGCGTTTATTAAGATGCAAGAAAAAAATTCTGAACTATCTCTCAACTAGTACTCTAAGTAATTAGTACTACATGTAACTAAAACTTCAGATAAGGGTAAAATAATAAGATTTAAAGGAAAAATTATAGAAGTTGTAATATTTGAGATAAAATTTAAATAATAGAAATGGTTGTATTTTGGAACAGAGATATTAGCATATAGTTTACAGCCACACACATGTCATAATATTAGTCAACTTTAACATGCCAGCTAAGTCCAGAGTGACAAATGATTAGGTCAAAGACGACGACGAGGCAAAAGAGTAGCTAGCTTTGTGACGCTTTCTGATAGTACGTTTCACCTGTAGAGAAAGCCAATAGTTTGCCAGTCCAAAAGAGTATATTCCCGGTCAAAAACGAAGATGACCGTGGAGCTATCTTGCAGTATCTACCAAACTAACATTAATTTGTACATACAGTGAAATCACGCTAGCTGATCAATTCATTAATGGAGATAGATATCAGTGAAATGATATAATTAACCATCTGATTAGACTTTACCGCGCGTGCTCCGACATCGATGCTTGTCAAAACGAAAGCTAGCTCTAGCTCTAACGATCCTGACATCAATTTTTTTGGAAAGAATACGATCACGACGTCTTAACGACCGGGAGAACATCCATCACATCCCCATCTGCAACTGGTATAGATTAAATAGACATTAGGAGAAGAAACACGGGTCTCTAATTCTGTATTAATGAACTCTAGCTTCTCTTAAGTAGCTACCTTGCATATGACCTCTTGTTGTATATATGCAGTGCATGAACCAGCCAAGTCAACCTCTCCTAACCCATGCATGCATATATCCATCAGAGGTTTGGTGAATCACTGTCGCTGTTGGTGTATAATCAACAGCCTTAACCACTGCAAATTAATATAGTTTTTTTTGGCTCCATGGGGTCCAGATTTTGTGAAAACTTAGTTTGGTTTTTTCTTCTTATTGGTATCTTATTTTCTTAAAACTAATTATCTCGATTTTTGTGAACGAAAGGTTTTCCTGAAAATTGTGTGGCTGGACTTAATTTGCAGTGTGTGAAGAAGGGTGATTCGATCACCTCAGAAAATTAAAGAGAGATGTGTAGGGCCAATTAACTTGTACACGGCAATTTAGGGTCTAACAATAATCAGTTGCCAAATCCCAATTTGTTAGCTTCACATTGAAAAGAAAAAAAGCAACTAAAAGGTTAAAAATCAATAATAATATCTAGGGTCTTTGGCTCAACATGCAATAATATTGCAACTAAAGGGGAATACCTGTTACTTTTATGCACATGGCCTTATATATGTGTAATATATTCATGTATGTTGATATGCATGGTCCATTAATTCATGCATATATGTGTAATAATGAGCTGGTCTCCTATATATAAAGACATACTCACTTGAGCTATGAGAGCATCAACTCTTCTCTCCATCTAACACTTCTCCTAAACCTTACTCAACCTAGCAGCTTGAGTACAAGCTAGCTAGAGAGAGTAAGCTTAAGATTAGTTCTTAATTTGTCATCACTAAGCAAGACAGCCATGGCTGCACTAAGGCTGCCTGTTTTGGTGACGTATGCCCTGATGCTAGCCGTGGCGTGCCAGGCGCACCCTTACTGGCCACTGGAGCTGGGGTTCTACCGCTATCAGTGCCCGCAGGCCGAGGCCGTCGTCAAGGCCGTCGTCGAGCAGGCCCTCCACCAGAACCCCGGTAATGGTGCCGCCGTCATCCGCATGCTCTTCCACGACTGCTTCGTCGAGGTACATCTCGTCTGCTAGTTTGCTTCTCCGGCATGCTCATCAGCTCGTACGTAGCTGAGATTGACTTGATCAGCTAGGCGCTAGCTATAGATGAACTTATTATAAATCTGCATGCATGCATGCGCGCGTGGTTGGATACTAGGGTTGTGACGCTTCCATCCTCCTGGACCCGACGCCGTTCAACCCGACGCCGGAGAAGCTCAGCGCGCCGAACAACCCATCCTTGCGCGGCTTCGAGCTAATCGACGCGATCAAGTACGCCGTCGAGGCGGCCTGTCCGGGCGTCGTCTCCTGCGCCGACATCATCGCCTTCGCGGCGCGCGACGCGACCTACTTCCTCAGCGGCGGCAAGGTCTACTTCGACATGCCGGCGGGCCGCCGCGACGGCGTCTTCTCCAACGACGCCGGGGCGATCAACTTCCTGCCCCCGCCGACGTTCAACCTCAGCGCCCTCATCTCCAGCTTCGCCGTCAAGGGGCTCTCCGTGGAGGACATGGTCATCCTCTCCGGGGCCCACACCATCGGCCGGTCCCACTGCTCGTCCTTCGTCCCGGACCGCCTCAACGCCTCCGTCTTCTCCGACATCGACGCAGGGTTCGCCGGGTTCCTCAAGACGCAGTGCCCGCTCGACGCGACGCCCGGCGGCAACGACCCCACGGTGATGCAGGACTTCGTGACTCCGACCACGCTGGACAGGCAGTACTACAAGAACGTGCTGGCGCACACGGTGCTCTTCACCTCCGACGCGGCTCTCCTGACGTCGCCGGAGACGGCGAAGATGGTGGTCGACAACGCCAACATCCCGGGGTGGTGGGAGGACAGGTTCAAGGCGGCCATGGTGAAGATGGCCAGCATCGAGGTGAAGACCGGGAACCAGGGACAGATCAGGAAGAACTGCAGGGCTGTCAACTACTAGTCAATTGCAATCCAAGTTTAATTAGCGCATGCGCGCGCGTGCTTAATTTAATTACCTGCTGTCGATTCGAGTCGCAAGCGTAAGTACGTACGTCTTGATGTTGTCATTATTAATTGCCTTCGAGCTGTTTCAAATAATATCTTATGTACTTGGAATTGTAAAGTTTTGGAATATTATATGTTCAACGTGCCAGTTGATATGAATGGACATTTGAATTTCGAAGTCGAACAGAGAAAATTAAACCTTGGATGTTTTTGAAATCTTGTTGTTGTCATCGTCATATATATATACCAGAACTAGCTTATACATGGGGCCATTAACCCAAGTAGTTACTTTGTTTAAATTTTTTTCATTTTTAATTAGGGGATGGCATGGATCGATCCTCATGAGCATGCCCTGATAAAATGACTACTTTGAGTACTTTCACCAATTTAGTTATAAAAATCGAGGTTTTGTATGGTCCTTATTAGGGAAGTATATATCTCACAACTATAAGCAAGAAAGGTTAATTAACACTTTTAATCTATCTACGTAAATTAACACTAGAAATTAATTAAGTACATCACGCTGCCTTCGTTCAATGGACTGATAGATAAAAAAACCTACCTTACTTATCATGTAAAAATGCTCAAGAATTGTACGTTCGTTGCAAAGGTTTTGAAAATTTTATAGAGTTTCTTTACGTACGTACGTCACTAAAATTTAAATATTGTTCAGTTCAAAAAAATGTAAGCACTGTTATAGCGCACTTAAATTAGTATCTACTCCGTTATATATTACAAGTCGTTTGACTTTTTTATAAAGCGATTTTTAACATAATTTATCTAATTTTATAGAAAAATAAATCCATCATGTAATATATCTTTGTATTTATTTGATATTATAGATGTTAATATATTTTCTTTAAACTTGGTGATGGAGTAGCAAACAGTAATGGTATGTTAAGTACACAAATGATATGAAACCCTCTAAATGGACAGGACCCACGCTTGGCATGAGCTTGTCGATCGATCAGACAGGCATTACCGGATGAAGAACTATATATTCAAATCAAATCAGTGATAGCAAATAAGTTGAAATTAATTAGTTGAATATATATTAATCTGGAGGTCGATGGTCTTGACAACAATTACGTATAGTGAGATAGCATTTATAGTTTAACTCTATTATAGGCGCTAGTGTACGTAAGAACCGACACAGAGTATAGGATGGATAGAAAATAATTTATATATACCGATTTTATATAAACCGGTATATATGATATATATCGTCTCTGCCCTGCCCCTAGTAGTTTAATTGAGATCATCTATATTTTTCTAAAGCCGCGTATTCTAGTTGTTTGTTTTCTCCTTGTACTGTTGTTGTGGCTAGCTAGTCCATATGGTGGTTATATTAATTTTCGTCTTTTGTGGATGTTTCCATGTTGTGCGCCCTACCTCTGTCGATGGTTGCATGCCAAATTGCCAAGCTGCAGTGACATGTCTCTATAGTTCTTTTGCAAGATGGATGGTTTATGTATGGCCCTTTATTGCTGTAAAATGAGAGAGCCCACTGTATTGTGGTGCATGCCTACTATAGTACTATGTCTGTCTTCAGCTGTATACTCTGGTTGACTTTCGAGACTTAGAGTTTTTACATACTAATTGTTTACATTTTAATGATTGAGAGATTACTTTGGACTCATACATGTAAACTTATTAACTAGAAATATTGTAACATAGCTATATTTAATATAGTCAAGATAGGAAATATACAAACTAATTAATTGTTCATTGATATATATCTGAGAATTTGTTTAAGATATCAATAATTAAGGAACCAGAGTAAGTAGGTGTTCCAAAATATTAATTAGTGTCCGCTCCAGGGTTTATATATAAAACGGTCATCGGTCAGACGGCAGCAAAAATCAGACCAGTAATCTGGGAAAAGAAAACAATCTCCTGTTACCAATCTGAAAATTTTGAGCAGGCGGCCGGAGCCGGTCCTGGGATGTCTCGGATGTTCTTATTGTGTGGGTTGACAATCTGGGAAAAGAAAACATTGTGAATAATTCTTATTCAAGTTCGAGTGTTGCGTAGCAATGTTATGAAGCCTCGTCGAGTATCTAGAATTGCAAAAAAAAAGTTTGAGAACTCAAATACGCAAGCATAATAAAATCTACTCGCGCGTGGTCATGTGAGGTCAGCCTCTCGATCGTCGATCTGTCTCTGAAATGCAACTCGACATTCCTTCAGATGTTTCCCTGAAACATGCAGGGGCAGGTCTACATGTGCAAAGGGGTACATCTATATAGAGATGAAAACGGAAAGTGTCTATCCGTTCCGAGAAAAAACGAATACGATAAGGCTTGTATAGAAACGAAAACGGATATGAATTTTTTTTATAAAAGCAGAACTGAAAACAGAATGATGATTTCAACTGGAAACGGATACGCCGGCGAAAAATTCCACGTAAGAAAAACGGATAGTTTCCACGTTTATAAGCCCGATCCATTCCTCCTGAACCTTATCTCATATTCTCCAGAATAGCAGCCCACTCCGCCACACCGGCCCATCCAAGCAGCCCACGCGCCCAGCACTCCAGCAGCAGCAGTGCATCACCGTCTCATCCGATTCGGCGATTCCATCTGGCTTCATCCGATTCCCCATCCCGCAAGACCCGCATCGCTCAGCAGCCTTGAACCCTAGCGCACTTCAGCCACCAGCAGCCGCCAGACGCCCATTCGCCATTCCCCATCAGCCATCCCAGGCGCAGCGACAGGCCACGGCGCCATCCATGCCACGGCGCCGTCAGCCCACCAGGAGCAGGTGGACGATGACAGGCAGGAGCAGGCGGCAGCACTCCCGTCGTCGATCCACGCCGCCACGCCCCCATCCAGGATCTCGGTAGGACGGCAACAGCCTAAGACGGGAGGAGAGGAGGAAGAAGCGAGCGGTGCAGCGGCGAGGAGTGAGGGCCGGCGAGAAGGGGCGAGGCCATCGGCTCCGCCAATGTCGGGTTCCAGGTACGTCAAGCGATCCATCCCCTTCGCGCCCCTTGCATCTCGATGTGTCTCGAGCTCCTGAGCCGACGGTGTGCTTGCTTGCGTTTTCTGCAGGTGCTGAAGAAATCCGGCTAGAAGGAGGACACCGGCCTCCGGCCTTAACGCAAATCAAGTTTTTTATGCGTTCACTTCCCCAATTGTAGGTGTGCACTGTGGGACTTAATTATGTTCCATGTGTGTTTTCACCATCTGTGTTAACCGTGCATAGGATAAAATTTTGAGACAACCTGCAAGATACAAGCTATCAAATTGTGTAGATCAAATGTATTCCATCCTTTTTCAGATTACAAGTCATTTATCTATGGCACGACCTCAGCTTGGTATGATCAGGCTTGGCCCTCAATGCCTTTCGCTTTGCATGTTAGGAAATTAAGTTAGAATAATAGAGCTATTTTTTCTTTATAATTATATTTGAAACTTCAAACCATTCCTATTTAGAAATTATGTGCTATGAATTGATACTTATATTGTGTATTCCGATATATATTTGATCCGTATCTGAGTCCGCTCCTTATTCGATTCGTATTCGTTTCCGATACTATTCGTTTTCGTTTTCAGAATATTCGTTTTCGTTTCCGTTAAAAAATAAGAAAACGGACATGACCACTCGTTTCCATCCGTTTTCATCCCTACATCTATACTCCTAATTTTTTGGCAAAAAATACCTATATATAGGTATATTTATGTTAACTGAATTAAAATCTAGCCCAACAGTCAATTAATCAACTCAACAGCTCATTTTTTGATCTATTCACTCTTTTAGATAATTTTATTCAAAATATATGATTATACTCTTTAACCATAAGAAAATAACAAATTTTTATTTGTAACTTCCGCTATATTACACATGTGGTTTACAGTATGATTAATTTCGCACCCTCGTTATTGAAATCCTCGGATCTACCACCGGAAACATGCATCCTGTGAGCCTTCCTGCGTCTTCACGATGAATCTGCACCTGGATGCATATTTTTTCTTGTTACAAATTAACAATAGCAAATTGGCTTACTAGTAAGCATAAGAAGGTTGTTAGCAAAATTATCATCTGGTCAAGTCTTACCAATATCGTCAAATAAACTGCAGGTCAACAACTAATGAAAAAAAAAGTTAACTAATGAGACTCCATGATTTGTACAACACGCCCAATATTACCTTGGGAAATACTCCGGTTGGCATCTCCACATATATATACTTAATTGCACAATGCAAACAAACCAACCAATCAAATTTATTGTACATGTATTAACCGAATAAAACATGCTAAAAATAAAATATTTGTAAGACAAATTCTAAATAATACAAATGAAATCTTTGTGGAACCGACAGAGAGTAACGAGCTCGGCACAATTGCATGAATGGAGGTATTACAGTTTCTAATAGAGTTATATTTGTTCTATAGTTTCTATATTTTATTTTTAAAAATACAAGTGTAGTCTTCCTTCAAAAAAAATACAAGTGTATTTGTACAATAACACCATGGATCCAATCAGTATGTGTAGCTTAAACTGACCGGTCTTTTATCAACGGATCGATCGTCAAGTTTATTACTAGGAGAAGGCAGCGAGATGATTGATCAAAAAATCGTTGGCAAAATTAATAAAGCGATCGGGTGACACACGTATCCACAGTGCACGCCTGCTAAAGATATTTAATAATTTGTTATCGTTAAAAATTAATTTTGTTTATCATTATGATCTCATATTTTATATATAGTTAAGAGTGACGTCATAATGAATAAATTATGTTAAGAGTGATATCGTAATAAAAAGATTATGTCGAGATCGACGAATTATCATTTTTTCCGGTGCGGAGATGGTATTTTTTTCTGACACGACACGCCACGTGGTGCCGTCCAGCTGCTGGTGGCAGAAAAAAAACGAAAGCAAGCAGCTGAAATCCACCGTTTTGGACCGGCCAGTCCGACGTGGCCACCCACGTCACCCCGCAAAGCCCCACAACAATGGCAGCGGGTGCCGTGCACCATGTCCGCCTCATCGACGGCAGGATGTGTACATAACCAACCAAAATTATTAAAAAAAATTACTGTTTTTGAAGAAATATTAGTACCATATTTTTAATGTAAATTTTGGTACGTATCTGTCGGTGTCTTAAACACTAAGATATACTAAAATTAACACTAAAATTACTAGTACATCATCAAAAACTCTAGCACCATCTTATTGTTTATAGGGGAGCCGTGTATAAAATTTAAGAAGTTTGCTCAAGTAATTTTGTTACCTCTCCTATTTATTTAGTTTTTAAAATAATTAAGTTATTTATTTATGAGATAAGCATCATTTATCTGATAAATATAAATATGTAAGAAAAAATAAAAAATATCTAAGTCCTAAAACGAGGTGGCGGACAAACTTTAGAGTTTTTTTAAATTAAACCATTTTAAAAAAATCTGTAAAACACATACGTTTCCAAAGATGCAAGATTTGTTAAAAAGGTCGCAACACAGAATAAGATATTGTTTAACATAGTCCAAACTCTTGAAAGCTATGAAATTTCAAAAATTCTTGAAGTTGAAGCTGTAAATAAAATTCAATATCTAAGTAAGTAATTTTAATCGTCTACTAAATAAAAAAGTTAAAGTTATGTCCCTATTGTAAGATTTTTTAAAGGTATAAATTCATAGCTCCGACTTACACTGTAGTTGAAGCCAAATGCCACACTGAGCTATAACAACGCCACCATAGCTGAATTAAAACAGGGAAATTCCAGTGGGCATAATATGAAAGATTTTTCTACATCAAATACATCATGATATAGAGTGAAAATGAATCGGACAATGGTACAAGTTTACAAAAATCCGATGGGTTCATATTCAGATAATATGACGTGGTTTTAGATTTGAATATGATACGACTAAAATCTAACTAATGCAGGTTATCCGACATTTCAAACGGATTATCTGATAGAACGCTTGACAGATAATCTGAATATATTGAGCCAAAACAAGTGGCATGAGATTATTTGCTCTGTATCCACGTCTGCTCAAAATCTGTTTTAAAAGAAATGATATATAATCTAATATGATCACTATCGGTCTAAATTTGATTTGTTTTCTGATCGGTTTTCAACTCTACGTCATGTCGATATGTAGCCCAGTTGATGAGTACGGAAGTTCCATCTAACCGTTTGTGCATTTTGACGGTGCGGATAATCTTTTCCCACAAACAAATACACAATCCAACGGCGGCAGCAGAACCAGATATTTGAGATGATGGCACTGTCCATTCCACAGGACTGCCCATCCAACAATCCCATACCCGCACCGCACGCACTCACGATTCGCCAAGCGGATCCTGACCCCACCTGTCAGTTACACATAAGGCTCTACCCGCGGGTAGCAAACGGTACCGCCACGATTCCTCTCCTCATCGGTGTCTCCCACAGTCCCACTCTCCCTCGCGGCATCTCGTACGACCGGGCCCACGCCCTGCACAGCTACCCTTCCCAGGAACCCGCCCCACGGGCCCACATGGTTCCTCGCCCCACATGGCAGTGAGTCTTTGTGAAGGCGCGGGTCAGTTACCCGGTGCGAAACGCGCCGGCGCGTCGTGCTCGGCGCGCCAGACGCCGGCAAGGGTGGGTCCGCCGCCGTCCTCCCCTATGAGATTTCTCGTGTAAGTAGTTTGTCACTTTGTGTTTTAAGCATCTAGAACAGTGCTCATATTTACCTTACTAAAATAAAATTTAGGTATTTAGTAATAAAAATTACATTTCAATGATATTTTTAAATGATTTAATATCCTGAGTGATTCTCGATTATCTAAATCACCTCTTCTTTTTTAAAAAAGTAGAAACTCATTTCTAATGTCTTTTAAAATATAGGAATTGAGATTATATAAATACTGTTATGGATTGATTGATTTTTACAGGTCAACATAGTTTAAAATGGTTTCTATACGAGGTTTTAGAGAATTTAGAGAAAAAATAGTAACTCTATTGAAGTTGCCCTTAGTCTTTTGAACTAGGTGAATAATCTAGGGTTTTAGCTTTTATTAACAGTGAAAGAAGTTGGGAAGAAATTGTATATGCTATAGCGTAATAAGATAGCAAGCGCCATTTAACTACGTGACATAATAAAAAATTCTTAAAACTGGTCTAGAGGGTTAAATGGCAAAGAAGCAAACCGTGGTTCGTTTGATTTAATTACCGTTTACATAATTGAATCAATATAAACCGGATAGAACTAGAGGTTTATAAAGGACATTACTTTTCCGTAAGATAAAAAATATTATTATATTCAAAATTAAATGATAATATCAAATTATCTAAAAATTATATATAACAAGATTAATAAAGACACGTAAGTCATTTCTCTATCATACTAAAATGTCTTATAATTAATAAAAATAAAACATTTGCAAGACAAACAGTATATAGAAATATTTACTAAGACGTAGAGATACATTGCTCCAAACGGTACACATATTACTCCAAACAGTATGTGGGGATAGCCTCCGGGTAGGCCACGTGGCCGTTTCCTGGCCACGTGGCGCGCGGGCAGATGGCTGTGCGGCCCGCCCCTGGGCGCCACCGTGGCGCGCGGGCAGATGGCCGTGCGGCCCGCCCCTGGGCGCAACGCCAGGCGGGGGACCCACAGCACGCAGGCGCGTGCCAGCAGGAGTCACTCGGCCGAAAGGGGGGTAGGAACACATTAAATGTGACTGGACTGAAAGCAGGCAGGAGGCAATCCGGGCGCGTCAGAAGATCACCCCGTCGGGCGGCGTCAGCGCAGAGGGCAGGTAGGGAGTTGGCGGCACGCCGCGTCCCATCTGGGCGTGCCATGTCCTACGGCATGCTGCCCCGTAGACGTTTAGCTGTTGTACAATAGGTTGCACCCAACGAGGGTATAAATAGCAGGACGTCCGCCTTAGAAAGGGGGTCTGGACACGTCTTGAGACTTCTTCACACGTCTTCAGAGGCTCCTTCAAGCAAGGACGGCTTCTTTGAGTTGTAACACACACTCCACTATTCTCTGAGCCCTAGCTCGTGTAATCCGACACTGTAAAATCTATTCCCGACTAGGAAACACCCTATCAGAACCCAGTGGACGTAGGCCTATTACCCTATCAGGCGGGGCGAACCACTCTAAACCCTCGAGTCAACTCCGGCCAGTTCTATTCATACGAGCTGTGCAACCATCGGGTCTTGAGTGCAGCGCTTCCCTGCCATCACAAATCACCCCCTCGGACCACCCCCGAGGAGGATTGTCCGACCACCCGTCGACACAGTATGAAAAAATTAACCGTACAGTGTTCGTAGCATTATTAGCTATCTGGTAGCTCATCATAACAAACTAGTCATGTTGTCGGAGATTTGATAATTTAACATTTAAAATAATTGATTTTAATTTTTTTTTTAATATTATACTCCATAAGTATGGACTTAAATAATCTAAGTATCATTTTTATAAGTATCAATTTAACCGAACAACAGCTTTTAGTGTCAAATTAAATATTTCTTAGTTTGTGAGCTGTGTTAAGTGTAAATATGCATATAAAATAACCCTAAAATAAACGTTTCCTTCTTACAATTGAACCGGAGAACCGGGCGAGTTCGGCCGGACGACTTTTTCCCACTATCTTTAGAACGAAGCTCTCTGCTGCTTCTTCCCCGCACTCACATGCGCCTCCCGTTTCAGTAGCAGTTGCGCTGCGCTTCTCTCTTCCATCTTGGCAAGCCAACTCCTCCCTTCCTCCGCTTCGTCCGTACGGCGCCGGCACAGAGCGCCGTACCGTTCTTGCCCGCCGGGCGTGGCGAAGGAGAGGGGAGTGCTTGACGAGATGGCGTCGGAGCCGGTGGCGCGGGCGGTGGCGGAGGAGGTGGCGCGGTGGGGCGGGATGAGGCAGACCGGGGTGAGCCTTCGCTACATGATGGAGTTCGGCGCGCGACCCACGGAGAGGAACCTGCTGCTCGCCGCCCAGTTCCTGCACAAGGAGCTCTCCATCCGCATCGCGCGCCGCGCGCAAGACCTCGACACACTCCCCTTCGGCCTCTCCACCAAGCCCGCCATCCTCAAGGTGACCTTCTCTTCTTACCGGGGGATGAGACGAGCGCTCAGCGCTCGCGTTCTTCTCAATTTGGGCGGACACTTGGATCGGTTTGTTTCGCGGTACGATTTATTTTTCTCGCGAGTGCCTCGAGATTTTGGCGGAAGATTTTGCTCTCCCTTTGGAGTAATTTGATTGGGGGTTTCTGTTTCTGTGCATATTAATTATTAATACATGACCTTTGGAGGAATTTGGTAGGTTCCTTCTCCTCCAACTTGCTTAAATTGCTAACTTATCAGCTCGAGCAATCAGATGTACCTAATTGCAAATATTTTAAGAAGAATTTTGTGAATCGGATCATTGTATTCTTGCCCAGGAAAGGATCTATTTACATGACTAACTTTTGGTTTATCTGCACTCTGAAGGTGAGAGATTGGTACTTGAACTCGTTCCGCGACATCCGGTACTTCCCAGAGGTGAGGAACCAAGACGATGAGCTTGCATTCACCGAGATGATCAAGATGATTAGGTTGCGGCACAACAATGTGGTGCCTACCATGGCATTGGGTGTGCAGCAGCTGAAGAAAGACCTTGGTGGCACAAAGGCCTTTCCCCCTGGAATTGATGTGATCCATCAGTTCCTTGACCGCTTCTACATGTCAAGGATTGGGATCCGTATGCTGATAGGTTAGCAAAGTCAGCACTAAGTCTATGATATCCTACTGATGTCTTCACTCTTGACACATTCAGTTATTCACATGCTGTCCTGTAAGTGTTGAAGTACTCTTCCTGGCTCCTAAAGTCTGTTTCTTAGTTGATATAAATGGTATCTGTCTACTGCTGTAATGGACCAACTTAGCCCACTGATATTAGAGTTCATATTATTGCCACTACTTTCAGTTGCCTGCTATATAACTGGCTAAAAGACCTGTCAGGACTCAATAATTTAGAAAACATAGCTTGTGTGCACACATGGATACTTTACTTATTTGATATCTATGTCATCAAAACAGAATGATATTTCTTAGTGGGAATGTTGGATATATTAGAACAGAAATTATTGTAATGTTCAATCAGGATGTCTTTTTCCTCGGAATGTGGTGGTTAGAGGGTACCCGATTGTATCATTTATATCTTCCTGCCCAGAAACTACAGTTTCCGTTGAACAACTGTCAACCACGATTAAACATTAAAAATGAGACTCTGTTTTTATTTTATTTATTTTTGAATGGAAGAAGTGTCCCCTTTTTCCTTGTCTTGATATGAATGTGATGATAACATATTATATAAATGGAAATTGCCAATAACTTTCTGAGTTGTACCAACTTGCTTGATTTCAGGGCAGCATGTCGCTTTGCATGACCCTGTTCCAGAACCTGGTGTTATAGGACTCATAAACACAAGATTGTCCCCCATGCTGGTAGCTCAACTTGCCAGCGAAGATGCACGCGCTATTTGCATGAGGGAATATGGATCAGCCCCTGACGTGAACATATATGGAGACCCGGATTTCACATTTCCGTAAATCCCTGATTTAAATCATTAGATGATTGCTTCATGTATTTGTTTTGATTTGATTTAATAATAAATCTGTATTAGCTCTTGTTTGCCATCATAAAATCTGTTGTGCACCTATGCTTCTGTTGTCCATAAAATCTTCCATGTCTTTTATGCAATACTCAACTATTTGCTTTGCTTACTAGTTCATGTGCAAATTACCTTTCTTTGGCCTTATATCCTTTTACCAGAAACCATTATATTATAACTCTAACCTTTATAGTGAATTTAATAAGAAAATATTAAAATGGTTCTCCTAAACTGCTTTCACTACTCAATTGCAGATATGTTACACCACATCTACATCTTATGATGTTTGAACTGGTCAAGAACTCCCTTCGTGCAGTACAGGAACGTTACATGAACTCTGATAAACATGCTCCTCCTGTTAGAATCATAGTTGCTGATGGAGCAGAGGATGTAACAATTAAGGTATGACTCCTTCCCATTAATTTGCTGCTTGTATTAATTTAGCAATATGCATGATTTATTACATACAACAATTGTAAATTTACATGAGATTTAAAGCAGCGAGGTATGTTTCTAACAAGATTTGGAGTCATTTTTGGTAGATGATGGCGACTTTGGTGTTGCAGTTTGCTGTGCTGACAATAATAATGCCATAATTATTAGTTTGTTACAAAAACTGGATAAGTTTTTATGTGCAAAGCATCCACCCATTTCTCCTTTTTATGTTTCAATCCTTTTTTCTCTTTACCTAGTTTCTTGTTGTATGATAGTTTTTTTGTTGGAACGTTTTATGTAAACAATCACTATATGAGATCAGAAACTTTCTTATTATTTTTTTGTTTACTTCGATAGACTAGATACAGCTACCCAATTAGGTATGCCTGATTCAGTTATAACCTTCTAATGCAGATCAGTGATGAAGGTGGTGGAATACCAAGGAGTGGCCTCTCAAGAATTTTCACATATCTCTATAGCACAGCAGAAAATCCACCTGATCTAGATGGCCATAATGAAGGAGTAACTATGGCCGGATATGGCTATGGAATTCCGATTAGCCGACTTTATGCTCGATATTTTGGTGGGGACCTGCAGATCATTTCTATGGAAGGATATGGTATGTCCACATTTCACTCTCTGTCCAAGTAAGGAGTATTGAAGAGAGTGCAATATTTTGCAGAACTTTCATTTGTAACTCTGCTGATTGTGGTGAATAGTCATCTACTATGATGTCCTACTCCCTTAATCTGCATAAGCTGCTGTCCAGAACTTACCCCTCTTCTGATGTTCTCTCTTGAAACATGATTGCATCATTGCAGTCATGCTACAAGTTGCATACTATCATCACTACCAGATTAGCTACAATCTCACAGGAACAAGAAAGTTCTGTTGTTCAATTGATCACCATTTCCTTTCCCCCTTTTATGTAGGAACTGATGCTTACCTCCACCTATCACGGCTAGGAGATTCGGAGGAGCCCTTGCTTTAGAGATCTGGAGGGATTGCCCTGAGAGATGTGGAAGGAAGGAACCCTTGTTCCACAGATCGCACTCCAGTTCTGATACCACTATGGCACTATTGTAATCAGGATGCTATTGCTTTCGCCATTGCTGTGCTGGTATGCAAATATAATTCCCAAAGCCAGCCAACCCTATGTGCTTCAGCTCGCTGGAATATGATCATAATTCAGAATCCTCTGGTTTACATTGCCGTTAGAACTCTCTACCTCGTAGAATGGTTGTTCTTGAGTACCTGGAGCTCGGTGGTTGCCTGGAAAATGCGTCCGTTTTCGCAGCGGCAGTTAGTACAGCATCTCACATGGCTCACATATACTGTGTACGCTCTTATTCCTCTTTTACAAGTTCACGATCCCTTTAATTCGAATGAATTATTTATTTATTTCTCTTTCACACACTCCCGAGTATTTCCTCGGTCCCATAAAGACATTTAAAATAATATTGATGAAGTAATAGTAATAGTAAAAAATGTTTCTTATCTATAATAAAATAGTATTATGAAGTGTTATGTATTTCTCTGTAATTGTAATTAGGATTGAATTTAACATTTCATTTTACAGCAATGAATCTGAATCTGGATAACGCCTCGGCCTTGTTGTGGCTGGGGTCGGCGGGGAAGTCGATGTCGTCGGAGTTCCCGTTGCCATACACGTCGGCTTCGTGGGAGGAGGCGCCGGCGTGGGCACTGGGGTCGTCGATGGGGAATGGATTGTTCCGTGTTTCACGTGACCCAAGCGAAAAAAAATAAAAGCAAAATTGGTTTTTTCCGTTTTCCCCACTTCCATGGGCTTATAAAGGCAGTGGGCCACATGGGCCCACCCAAAAATCTTATAAATGTCACGTGATGTTCGCCAATTTATGGTTTTTCTGAATGTTTCATCACCAATTTATTGGAAAGGTACTTCGTTTTTAACGGAAAGTTTTTTCCCAAAATAAAGTCTTTAATAGAAAGTATGTTCTTCAAGAGAAAGTTCTGCTCATCATGCGAAAGTTTCTCAATCCAAGTTTTTTTGTCCATTGTGGTGAATGATTTTCATCTTTATGTTTAGCTGCTATTCAAATGCTAGTTTTGCCGGTTAGGTTTTGGCATGTTAATTGGTTGGAGAACGGTATTCATCTTGATGTTTGGTAGCTTTTTTTTTTGTAAGTACAAATGTATAATAGCTTTACAATGCTAGTTTTTTTGCATGCTACTCTCTCAAATATGATGGAGTTGCTAGGCTAGGCTGTCTCTCTGCATTACTGCAATTGCTTTATTGATTGGTTAACACAGAGGGGATTATGTCTAAGATCTGCATCACATGTCTTACATGGCCTCCTGTGAAACTAGCAGTGGAAGATACCGTTTCTTTCTACAACACCATCAGTAATATTGTCTATGATCTGACCTAGATTGATAAGTAAACGCTTGCAATGGAAACATGAATCAGAAGATGATCAGGCAGGCACAGGCAAAAGAAATTCTCACCTGCTGTGCTGTTGAAGCAGATAGAAAATTGCACATTATTATTAGTTATAGAAAATTCAGACAGGAAACAGCCTAGCCTGTGCACCAGAGAAACAAACTAAACTAGAGCTGAGAGGGGGACAACCATATTTGCTCTAATGAGACGTGTCGTTGCAGGAGCTTGAGAAGGAATCGATGGAGCAGCAGTGCGTCGCCGGAATGCAGCACACGGTGTGCGTGCGACGACGGCCTGTGCTTCTTCTAGTCTTTGACGATCACCCAGACGGCGTAGATGATCCCCGGGAGATAGCCGAAGAAGGAGAGGACGAGGCAGATCCAGAACTCGATCTGGAGCAGCGGCAAAGAAGCCCGGCGACGCGTTAGCCTGGACGCCAACTCGCCGCCGACGTACGTGCATGCGGATTTGCAGAGACGGGGGCGGGGGGCACCTACCTCGCAGCCGACCTTGAGGAAGACGCCGAGGGGAGGCAGGATGATGGCGATGATGAGGTCCACGAACGTTGCCGTCCTGTCCGCCATCGCAGCCGGAGGAGGAATGGACGAGACGAGGTCAGGGAAGCACTGGCCAAGTTTAGGCTGCTCTTCTCCTGTCTCGCCGCTCCTGGTCTCGCCTTCGCCTGCTCCAAATCCAATGCGCGCGTGGCACCTGCAGCCTGGTACTGGTACTTCCGGCTCCTAAAAACTCCATTTTTTTTCTTTGCCGCCACTGCATGCTGACGCCGACGAATTCCATTCCGTCGTTGGACGCTGCAGACGATGACGGCAACAATCCGTTGCGCTGACGACAACCTTCATCGAGGAGGTAACTGGTGGTGGTGGCAAGGTCTACAGGACAAAATGACGCTTTTTTTCGGTGTCACCTCGCTCACATCGTCATTCCAGGTACAGTCTCGTCGCTTATCTCTTCTCCCAAAGCGCCTTTCCTCGTTCTTATCTTTGCTTTCTCCACAGTACTCCTCGCTTTCCACGACTCACGCCATTCCTTCATCTTAACCGCGGCTAAATGACGCAGATAATCCCTCCTAAATTAGTAGGTGTCTAGCTTTAATTTGAGATGTTGCTTAGTTAATCGAGGCAACAAACTATAGATGATATGTAAATGTAAAAAAAATAAAGTCTTGGCGGGAGGAAACACCAAGCTCAGTCCCTTATATAATTGTCACTCTGCTCAGCTGGCCAAGAAGCACAATGTCCATGTCCATGCCGATGAGGCCGGCGGCGGCGGGCGACACGCCTCCCATGGCGATGCCAGCAGCCATGGGCATGGCCTTCTCCTGGGGCCACCGGGTGGAAGTGCTCTTCCCGGGGTGGCCGGGCGACCGCGCCGGCGTCGGCGTGTACCTCCTCTGCCTCCTCGTCGTGCTCGCGCTCGCCGCGCTCGTCGAGGCCCTGTCCGCGGCGTCACGGGTGCTCTCCTCCGGCAGTTCGCAGTCGCCGCGCCAGCGCCGGCAGCAGCTGCCCGCGGCGCTGCTCGCCGCTGGTGTCCACGCGGCCAAGATGGGGCTGGCGTACGTGGTGATGCTGGCAGTCATGTCCTTCAACGCCGGCGTGCTCCTCGCCGCCGTCGCGGGCCACGCCGTCGGGTTCCTCCTCGCGCGGAGCGGCGTGCTGGGTTTTCGCGCCACGAACGGTGCTCTCTCTTCGTCAGAATCTAAACCTTAGCAATCCATCCGTCCAAAAATATTATATTTTTAAAAAACGCTTATATTTTCAAAAATCAACATTGGTAACATTTAAATAACAATAATAATTATAACAATAAATTCAAAAACGTGAGTTTAATCTATGTTTGTCATATAATTAGTTTCATATTTATAAGTAATTCCACATGATATTAATTTTATAGTCATTAATAATATATAATAAAACAATTGTTGGTTAAAATTCGACATGAAAGATTATATCAAAAACTTATATTTTTGCAAAATTTACCGTGCAAAGTACTCCTATCAGTGAGACGAGAATAGAATGGTGGATTGCACGAGGTCACTGACCAGCCAACATATATGTTTGAGATGCATTAATTGTGTTTTTGCCATTTGTGACACCCTGCCCCGTATAGACTTGGCTAGTACGAGACAGGTTGCCACGATTCGAATCATAACAATATCATTGAAGACATTTCACGATCCAACGGTAGCACATTGCGACAACATAAGTCTTACAAACCCAAGTTCATTACAAAAGCCGTAGGAGGCATTCCTCGCGGCAAATCATCACTTCATCAAGTCTTTTAGCGGAAGCAAAATAAACTAAGCCTTAGCGGAAGCATCTTCATCTCCTTAGTTGGGAACTAGGCTCGAGACCCTACGCCTGACGATCTTCGTCTTCATTTCCTTGGACGTCTTCTTCTCCTTCCGGGTAC
>KE371329.1:255962-271094 GCA_000418225.1 Zizania latifolia
CCTATCGATCGAGTGGCTCCATGCCGACGCCGCCGCCCCCCTGCGAACCGCAAACTCAAAAGAACTTTTAGCTTTCTTTGTCATTAGATTTAAATATTTAATCGATTGTCAATACAAGCCCGTAATATTATAATTTAATACCGAATTTGATATTTTATAGTACAACGAATTTCATATCATTAACCAGATTCGTTGTATTATAAAATATCAAATTCGATACTAGGTTGTGATATTATGGGACGAAGAGAGTAGTATTGTTGTTACTACTTGGAACATAGGGGTATTTTGGATATTTACATAAATTTTCTTCTTTAAAGTTGAAGACATGATAAAATAATACGTGTGGTGTCTATTAGCAAAATATCGTAAAACTATATTCTTCTATCAAATATTACATTTTAGAGTGTTAAAGCAGCAATTTTTGCGAGAGATTAACCACTTTAATTAGGTTGATATATATGTGTGTTCGTGTTCCAACAAGCATGGATAGCTCATCTGTAGTTGAGGGTAACGGCGTATAAAACTTACTTTGCTTTGTCTTGGAAGTTGGAACGACGTGAAAGTGTTTATATAATGTAATTAAAGTAAAAGAAATAAACAGTGTTACACAAATTAATCACCGAGTTTTGCATTGTAGCAGTTCGCGAGAATCCGATACAGAGTAGCTAGCGCTGGTATAGATGGCAAAAATAAGTGAAAGTACGTCTTTACAATAGTTTAAAATAATCAAAATTATAATAGGGGGTCTTTATGGTGCCCCACAATCCTACTTAAGAGGTAAGAGGTAAGAGAAATCTTAGTTCTTGATTTTATTGAATTAACAAAAATAAAATCAATTCTTAATGTTTTAACCGGCTATAGCCGGTGACTACCTGCCCTCTCTCTCTCCTCTCGTGCGCACTCGTTAACGCGATTTGTTGTCTCTTCTCTGCAGTTGCCTTGTTTCCTCCCGCACTTCCTTGTTTCCTCCGCACTTGCCATGTTTCTCGCGATTCTCCCAATACTCCCGACCTGCTCAGCATATTTCCCCTTCTCCCGTCGCCGGTGTCGTTCCCGCATTCTGTCTCCGCTGTGTACCGCTCGCCGACGTCGCACACGGCAGCCTTCAGACGCCTAGCTACCGGTGGATTGAACGGAGGTCAGAGCACTGCATGCCGGACTCTCGTTTCTCCCTTTCTCCTGAACTGCACACCGGTCTCCTTCCCGCATTCCTTCTCCGCTGTCGCCTGGCCGCCGGCAGAGTAAACGGAGGCCCGACGACTGCACGCCTTTCTCCTGAGCTGTACAACGGTCTCCTTTCCTGCATTTCGTCTCCGCCATGGCTTGCTGTGTACCGCCCGCTGGCGTCGTACATTGAGTATTGCGGCAGCCTTCTATCGCCTGGCCACCGGCACACTGTGAACGGAGGTCTAGCAGCAAATTTTGGCAGGTATGATAGCAATAGATGTAGATAAAATTTTGGTTGTAGACATTGCACAATTTTCTCTCATTGTAGGTTGTAGATTGGTTTCGGTTGGGACCCTGTTTTGTTGTCATCCTCGTGTACTTGCTGATGGTAGCTGCCAAGAACAGAAATTGATTTGTCTGTTAGTTGTGATGTTAATTACGTAACATTAGGTCAACAGAATATCAGTGGAATTGTAAAACTATTTAATGTAAGGTGTTTGTTGGGTCTAGCTACAAAGTCAAAATTGATTATGTATCTCAATTAAACTGTCATTGTTTGCAGGCTAGAATTTTAGAAAGTGTAATGTTCAGGAATTCAGGAGCTGGCATTAATTTTTTCCATGAAATTTTCAGTATTCTTTTTAGCTTGTTACTTGTATGGTATTTTTCTGCACTCTTTTTGCTGAACAATTCTGTTTGCTATGAGAAATGCTATTTTCAGGCAATGTGTTTTCAGTTCACTGCATTTGATTTCAGAGTAATATTTCAGTTCACTGCTTTTGATTTTCAGAACTTGTGTTTTCTGAAAAATGCTGAAAGATTGTGTTTTCAGACTAATATTTCAGTTCGCTGCTTATCATTGTGTGCATTTTCATGTGAAGGATCCTCCCGCAACACAAGCAAAGTCCAATTTATGGAGAAAATCATTGAATATTGCCTACAGGATGGTACTTACTTCATTATTTCTTTTAAAGTATAATAATGCATGAACCATTTATTACAATAATTTATTTACTTACATTTTCTCATGTTTGGTAACTAGGCTCCTACGGTGTGTATGCCGGCGAAATTTGCTGCTCTCTGTGGCAGGTTGACTAAGGAACAATTGAGTCGTGTTAAAGAAATAGGATTAGAATGTTTGCTGAGCATACCTGCTATGCCTATTCAGCGTATTATCGTAGAGGATCTCGCTGAAAAATATAATGAAGGTGAAAGAAGTTTTACAATACATGGCCATGTAGTACCAATTTCTACATGGGACGTGTACTGTATATTAGGCCTAGTTGATGAAGGTGAAAAGGTTGAAATTAGTTCAAAGAAGGCCGACCCAAAACTTTTTAATTTGTATAAAGGGAGAGGTGAAACCGCAATAACATTTAAACATTTGGAAGACCAGATAGGCAACGGTTTAGCCGATGACCTGTTCTGTAACATGTTTGTGTTATATGCGTTAGGAGTCGTGTTGGCTCCTTGTTCTAAGGAGTATGTTAGCAGTAGATATTGTGGAATAGTGTCAAATGTTGAAGAACTCAAAGAATATAATTGGGCGCAATTCACTTTGGATTTTCTGATCAATCATCTCGAGCTTTTCAAGACGAGCAAAAGAACCGGATTAGTTGGAAATCTTGCCTTTCTATAGGTATTTTGTTTGCTATTAGTACCGTGCTGTTATTTTTTGCTTAATGCAATATGTACATGTTGATGAATCTACTGAGTTGTTGGCAGATATGGTTCTTTGAACATTTTCAAGTAGCGGATGATTGTTTTGACTATGGCTTGCATAAACATCCGCTTATTGCTAATTGGGGTGGAAATAAGGTCGCCAAGCATGCCCAGCTAGAGGGAGTCAAGAAATCGGGATGTGCAAAGGTTGATGCATGTTGTGATAGTAATGCGTTTTGATAAAGTATGGTCATAGTTTAATATTTCTGATGGTTCTTTGCAGGTTGTTATCCATTTACAAGGTGATGACGGTAAAGCTGTTACGTTGTCGGACAATTGGGAAGGGGTTTCTGACGATGACCACAACTTTGAAGGGTCACGCATTGCGGATGACACACTTCAATGGATCAAAGACAAGCTGTTAGAGTTTGAGAATGATACAGATTTCAAATTTGTAACTCTTCTTCAACGAATTGAATGGCTAGAGGATCGTTCGACCTGTTTCCCTAGGCTTCATTCAACGTTGCAGGTTATAATGACTTACCTATTGTTCTATTTTTCTCTACAAGTGCCAATTTTTTTTCATATTATGGATTTTGTATGTTAGGGAGCTGAAAACACGAAAGGATCATGTCGTACTGATGATGAAGCAATATCGTCAATAAAAGTCAGGCTGTCAGCACTTGAGAAAGATACTAATGATAAGTACGCCTCGATTCTAAGAAGAATAGATTTGATGGAAGATCGAAATAAATGTCTTATGCAGGTTAGTATGTCTTAAATTTTTTGTGTTGTGCACTGCAAATTATTTGTCTGAAATTACACTCTCCATTGCATTTGAATTTGTAGAGGGTGCTGAATCATCTTGATAGGTGTACTGAGCCTAGTAAAAATTAGGTTAACCTAAATGTTAGTGCTGGTTCAAATGACAAAGCCAAAAATGAATGCAACAATCACCATGAGACAGCCTATACCAGCCTTGATATGAAAATGGAGGTGTTGAATGAAGTTGTGAGTTTGTAAATGTGAAGTATAGTAGCGATGGGAAGTTAGAAACGAGTCATAGACAATGTACGACTTCTCGTGGAGGTGTCAAGAGGGAAATCGAACTTGTTAAAAGTCCAACTCTTGTTGAAAAGGCAAAAACTAGGAGAGACAGGCAACCAAGCAAAGTTTGCAAGTCCCCTTTTGAAGGCGTAAAGCGGAAGAAGGCCTCTCTCAAAAAAACGATGATGCTCATGTTGGTACGTCATTAATGAATTTTACATTAGTTTGCAGTCATATTAGTTCAGAGCTCTTGAGCTTTGTTGGTTTTGCAGATGAGGTTTTAGAAGAATTGGACTTGACCTCATATGAGAAGGCTGCCTTTGCTTATGTTCAGAACGAGATTGATCTTGGAGTTGACAAAGACTTGGTTCGTATTGATTCAACAGTTTTGAGATGTAGTCATATGAGGTGTTTAGTTAAACCAGCGATGGAGAATGCAACATATCGCTGGTTGGGTTCAGAAGTAAGAAATGTTTAAATTTTGGTTATCATTTATTTGTTCATGTTCTGTTCACAATTTATTTTTTTCCTTGAATTGCAGGTATTAAACGCATATGCTAGTATTTTCAACTCCTCCTGGGAGAAAGATACAAAACAGGTGAAGCATGTAGTATCGGCCTATCATTCTGATTGGTTACGGATGATAGGAAAGGATTGGATGAAGTCATCAGCTTTCTGTGCAAGAGTAGGTCTATATACTCATACATTCTGCTGGAACATTGTGAACTCTGATATGGTAACATTTGTGTGTCATCAGCTTTCTGGTTTTGTTTGTTATTCTGAAATCATTTGATATGGAATTGAATGATTATGTAGGTTCTCATTCCCATAAATACTACAAACAGCCACTGGTGGCTTTGTGTTCTATGTCCGGCTAAGAAGGAATTACAGATTCTTGATCCCCTTAAACGCCGTATTAATTACGAAGAAGAATCAAAAGACTTGGTATGTCTCCGCTGTTTTCATTCTTGTCAGTTTAAATTATGTTCGTACTTGTTTCAAAATTAAGTACAATTGGAAAAATTGCAGCGATATGGCATTCATTCAGTATTGGAGGCTGTTCATAAATGCCCTCCTAAGCTGGAATATAGGTGGGATTACTCTCATATACTACAATGGGATGTGGTTGTGGTTCAAAATATTGCACGGCAACAGGATGGGTAAGTTTCTAGTGTTTCTGAATAGTTTGTGTTGTTTGTATTCTATGCTTGGTAATCACAGGCCAACTTGTCAATGCAGGTACTCTTGTGGAATTTTCACCATCAAGTACATGCAATACTGGGATGGACAGAAAATGACGTCAAACTTCTCACAAGATGACATGGAAACCTTCAGGAAGAAGATGCCTGCAGAACTGATTTTGTCTCCACTCAATGAATATGACTTTGTAAAGGATGATGTAATTGCGATGGGTGATCGTATGGCTGGTTAACTTATCTGTAGACACGTTGGTTCTAACTGTAGTATGTGCATGAATTGGATGCTAATTGGATATATGACTGAATGTCCTGGAAAGTTTCTGTTTTCTGTTTTCCAGACTGCCGTTTGTTTTGTTATCTGTTTTCTGTGTTCTGTCTTCAGCTGTTGTTCTCTGTTTAATGTTTTTTGTTTTTGAAGGTGCTGTTGCAAACCAGAGAGGATATGTTTTGTTTATGTACATGTCCGGAATGTTGTATGTCAGTTTTGTATGGCTGGAATGAGTATATGTGTTCAGATATGTACTGAAGACAGTGAACTGAATTTTTGTATCTGACTTGTCAAGCCAGTGAACTGGAATGTTGTATGTGAGTTTTGAAGTGTATGTCTGTATATTTTCAAGTGAATTGAAAATGCGAGTTTTCTGCATTGTAGTCTGTATATGTCTATGAATTTGGTATGTGAGTTTCAGCTTTCAGTGCACTATGGCCTCATTTGTGAATTTTGTCTGAGCGATTGTATGGCTGGTTGTATGTGAGTTTTGAAGTATATGTCTGTATATTTTGAGAAGCAGTGAACCTCCTGATACTTGCACAGAATTTTTCAGGCCACAGAATTTTTCGGATGACAGAATTCATAAAAATACTGTACAAGTAACACGATGGTGATCTAAAGGCTCCACATTGTCTGAAAAATGCTGTGTTTGCTGTAACCACAATACTGAAAAATGAGGATGAAAATTAAAGCAAGCTCCTGAATTCCTGAACAGTACCCTTTCTAAAAATACAGAGTTCAGTTTGGCAAAACAGTATTCTGTGTTTGCTGTAACCACAATACTGAAAAATGAGGATGAAAATTAATGCAAGCTCATGAATTCCTGAACAGTACCCTTTCTAAAATGCTAGCCTGAAAACAATGACAGAATTGGCCCATGAAAAAAAGGAAAAAATGATGACATTTCTCAGTTTGTTACTTTCTCTGCCGAACATTGTGTCCCTGAAAAAAAGGAACAAATGATGACATTTTTGTTACTTGGTCCACACAAAAATCAACAGCTAACAAAATAGCAGCAAAAAGCTACTTACAAATTGTGACGTAGTTTAAATGGACGGGGAAACAAGTAAATTTGTTTAGCTGAGATAAAAATAATATTAGAATGAAAGATGCAGTACAAAATAAAGCATCTGAAATACATATCCAAATTTGACTACTAGTAACCTTTTCATTCGGCAATTCCGCTTGTCGTGGTCCGTACCCTTGCATTGAGAACACCTTCTTGTCCTCTTCTTGTCTTGGAAACTTTTTAACCTTTTCGGTGCCCCTCTGCACAGAATTGGCTCTAGATCTTGCACTTTTATTGATGCTGCCTCCATACCCATGCCCTTACAATTTTCATGCTCGACATTGTTGGCTATGTCTTCCATGCTGGTTTTTTCCTTTTCTTACTTACCTGGTTTTATAAACATCCCTAAGTATATGACCAACATTTCCATAACCTCCATATTGTTGCTCCATAACATCCATTATTTGATATTTCCTAAGACCTGCTGTTTGGTACGCTAAAATTTCTTTCTTCTGCTGTAGTGTGATCTTTCGGTGTGAGAACAAAAACACTGCTTCATTTGGTCTAGCCAACTCATGGTTATGTCTATCAATGTACTTGTGCACGTACCACAGATTCATATCAAAATTATGCTTAATAACAATCTCAACAGGAAATTCGAATCGTGTCAAGGGTGAGGTCTCCTCTTCTTTTCTGCCAAATTGAGATGTTTTAATTCTCTGCTACCTTCTTTTGAGCATACAAACTGTCGACATGTCACGACTCTATTAGCCGAGTACCTAACATTACCCTTCCTTAAACTAAATCCTTTCTTCTTAGCAAAAGAATTAAAAAACTCATATGCCTCATCCTCTGATAAGAATGTCTTCTGAATAATATCTTCAAACTCAGCTAAATCTTCTAGTGTTTGATTATGTAGTGACATGATAGTTACGTTTTGCTACCTAGTAAACACAATTAATAGGCACTATTCAGAAATGTTAACTTTCAATGTCAACATACAAAGAATAATTTATCTGGACATACACTCAAAATAAAATCAACTTTCAATCTGCAGTTCTTACCTCTGTCTTTTCAATCTGTGGGACAAATCCACTGCCTTCGGGGTCGACGAGCTGGCGGTGTTGCGCGACTGCCGGGGCGATGCGCTACCGGCGGCGGGCTGATGCGCACGAGCCGGGCGAGGCACGACCGGCGGGGCAAGGCGCAGCAGGTGGGCGAGGCGTGGCCGGCGGGGAGATGCGCCGCAGCAAGGGCAAACGACGAACAAAAATCAGGGGGACTGCATTACGCCTGCCATGTATCTACGAACGAAAATTGTGCGCCTTCCATATACTGCATTAGTTACCATTAAGCGGACATGGGCCACCAGCTTGGAACAAATTTGTTGCCCAAAATACAATCTGACTGCTACGTGGGTCCACCCATTAAATGATTTTTGAAACTTATGAAACACCTACGCAAATTATAAGAAAAACTTTGAAATTTCATGAATTCCATATAGACAAATCACATATTCAAACAAAAAAAATTAAATTGTTACCAAACAAAAAAAATTAAATTGTTACCAGAACGATATAATCATAATAAATAATATTTCAAATACCTAAAAAAATCATGTATTAGTATAAGATTAAACTTAATAAAATAAGATTTAATGATATTCAAAATACAAAGATCTGTATAACTATTACAAAATTCAAATGATATTTCATAATTTCACTCTAAACTTTATTTTTCTTCACATAGAGACTCTAACTAAAAAAGTCAAAAATATACTAAAAGCTATGTGAAATGCACGTGTAAATCAATTTATTACAAGTGTAGGGCTAACCTAACGAAGCTAGCGGAGAACTTATACGTAATGTTCATAATCCGTAAACCCTTGACCCTAAACCCTACAACATATACCAAAATCCTAAGCCCTACACCGAATCCCTAAACCCTACATCAAAACCCTAAACCCTTCACCGAAACACTACTCCCTAAACCCTAATATGTAAACCGTGAACACTAAAGCCTAAACACTATATATACCTTTCATTTCAAATATGCATACCCGTTATGTTCAAATTCATTTCGGTATCCGATCGGAATGAGCAGTATGTACCATTATGTCTTTCAAACCAATTGCAGTCAGTACCAGCAACAAACCGGCCAATATCAGCCACATATCCACTATTCCGGTCAACACCACCCATACTAGTCAAAAGTGTTTTCAAATTTTTTTCACATTTGTGTAACATATACTAAGCTATGTTTTATAATCCCCCTATCCGGTTTTGATCTGTGCCTAACGAAAAAGAAAGAATTCAACTTTGATCTATGTATTACTCTATCAACTTATCAAAGTATGCATGACTGTTTGGGTTCCACATAACTCTTTAATTCAACTTTGATATGTCTATATTTTTACACCGATCGATGACGGAAATTATGGTATCATTGTCTTGGTGCCACACCCTCATGTGCATATCATTCGTGGATGGAGAGAGTATTGCATTCAACCTGTACACTATATTTGATAAATCAAATTGACCAACATGTGCCCAAACAAGCTTGCGAAAAATAACTTTAGCGAAAATCGTTCCGGCCATTTCGACCAATACTCTCTCAGTCAAAATTGCATGTCACACATTATATGTCACATATCAACCTATTCAAATATGTCATATTCAGTCGTATTGATGTATATCTACTATAGGAATATAGATTAAATTAAAATTTTCTAACTTATAGTATACGTCAAACATATGTACACAAATTTTTTAAAAATTAACCAGTCATAATTTCAAACAAAATGTGATCCATCTTTGTTCCATTCATGTCGAAAAAATGAAAAACTGCACATCACATAAAATATGGGGAGGCACCCGGAGAGAAAATTGCCAAAAAAATACCGTGTATCTAGGATCGAACACGCAACCTGAAATTCCTAAATCCATGTCTTTTTCCATTAAGCTAGAGACAAGCTATTGCTATTAAAATTTTAAAAGCCTTGATATTTTGTGGGCCGCTATCCTCTAATTACGTCAACAAGAAAAAGGAAGGTTCATTGTATTGCACGGTCATCTAATTACATGAAAAAAAACGGAAAGTGAATTATATTGCACGGTATTAACGGAAACATATCAACTGCCTGATGTGCGCATAATTTTAAATGGAAGGCGAAATGAAAAATGGAAACATATCAACTGTCTGATGCGCATGTGATTTTAAATGGAAGAAGATGTGACCTAGGAGGTAATAGGTCACCCTAATCAAATCTGAACCGTTGGATGAAATAGAATCGATGGTCCATAGATTTTTGGGGGCACCGTAAAATTTTCCTAATAATATTATAATATAATTCTGATTATTACATGATTCAGCTGTCTAAGTAAATTTTTGGCTCAACAATTTAAACTGTTTGACGACATTGATTATTGAGGATGATTATTATGTGTTAAGAGTGATATAATACTGATTATTTTTTATAACAAGTAATTTATGGGTAATTTAGAACTACTTGGATATGTCAGGCTAGTGATCATATAATCTAGTCAGCATAGGGCTGTGATTATTAGTTCATTATCATATTATGATTATACCCTAAGCTAAGGGTAATTTTTCCATCGGTAAACAACCCGCTCTCATTTAATCATGATTATGATTTAAGATGTCCCAAATAGGCCAAGCCGATCATCAGAGGGAGCCATCCATGGATAACTTGATAACAGCGCATAACTATGCAAGTCCCTGAATTGAAATCACCTGTCAAGTTTTTCAACTTTCGAGGACAAGATTGTTAATTCTTGACGTAGATTGGCTAGCTGCATGCATGCCTACGTGGTTGGACACTTGGACTCCCTGGCTCGTAAATGGGTAAGGCAAACTAAGTGTCGATTTGCGATCTGTCTGTCTCAGCCTAGCTAGCTTTCCTGCGTCGAGTGCTTGCCATGGCGTGAACAAGATAAACTGCAGTGAACCCAATTAGTCGTTGCCTGTGTGGCTGCAGTTACACAGACCTCACCTGCACCCATCTGCATACGTGGTTGTCACAGATCAAGCTACGAGCGATGGCTATGATCGCATTATTACTTCCTCCAGAGATCACGAAATTATAAAGATCTTCACAGTGGTATTGACTGAATGATTGGACATCATTTCTGGTTATTATCTGCAGCTCTTGCGATTGTTCGACAAGGCTGGAGACCCGTACGGCCGTTCCCAGGTTTGTAAGGATATGTTATTGCGGAAACTGATGTTATTAATTAATGGTCTATTTGATAAGCTTCAGCTCAATCGAACGTATTTTTAAAGAGCAAAGCACACCAATCAAACCCAGAAAATACATACAAAGAGTTGATATATCTTCTTCCAACTCAACTCTGAATTTATTTTAGATTTAGAGCTTTACCAAAATATTCATGTATGCTGATTAGATATAGATCAGTTTAGTACGACAAAATAAGAGGAGTCTAACTTATTTACAAACGAGAAAGCGAAGAATAAATTAAGAGAAAGGCTTATTTACAGATTGTAAAAAATGACAAAAAAAATTCCCAACATAACATTAAACATAAGATCATAAAATTTAGATTTTGCTACGGGTAATACGCAGAAGCAAGCACTCTTTAAGTCATAAACTGCTCATATATACATGAAAGCAGCATGTTGATTAGCAAGCGACGGTGCAGGGCTGTTGCAGGTGGCAGCAGCAGAGAACAAGCGCCGTCTCTGTTTCCGTCATATTGCTGCACCATCTCTCTCTGTTTCATGGCTTCTGCTGTTCTCCTGGCTCTAGCTGCTCTCCTTGTTGCTGCCATCTCATGGCTGTGGGACTACACCGTCCTGCGCCTGGCATGGTGGCCTTGCAGGGTAACCCGGGAATTCAGAGCGAGAGGGATCCATGGACCAACCTACAGGTTCTTGAAAGGCTGCAATGGAGACATCAGCAGCATGAAGAAGGAGGCCGACAGTCTCGTGTTGGATCTTCACAACCACGACTACCTCCCGAGGATTGCGCCCCACTACCTCAAATGGAGGGCTCTGTATGGTATGCATGGCTCTGTGCTTCAGTCTTACTGGAGATGCTTGCTGCTGTTCTTGTGCTCGGTCCTTTCTTTCCTGAAAATATTTGTACCGAGCAAATTTTGGAGTTATTTGTCAAAACTCTCCCTTTTTCCCCAAGTACTCTATCTCCGTTTTATATTACAAGTCGTTTGTCTTTTTAAGTGAAACTTCTCTAACTTTGACCAAAGTTAAAGAAAATATATTAATATTTACAATATCAAATGAATACACTGTTAATGCATATTACATGGTAGATTTAATTAAACTAATTTGATGGTGTAGTCATTAATATAATTTGCTATAAAATTGATCAAAGTTAGAGAAGTATGACTTATAAAAAAGTCAAACGAATTATAATATGAAACGGATGGAGTACTTGTCATACTGTCAATACTAAATGCTCAAGGATAAAATAAATAAAGTTTTCAAATCAAGGGTACTGGGATGGTCAACGTATGAAAACAAATAAAAAGCACTTCAGTTTCCTTTTTGTCAAATGCTATAAACACAATCAGCTTGACATCGAAACCAACTATTAGGTTTACAGTGTAGTTTGTTAAGGGGTAAATGCTCCTTCTTCATACTGCCAGAGAATTTCAACATGTGTTTAAGATATTGAAGGCTTAGTCATTAGAGTTTTAAATCTGAAATGTATCTGTAGTTGTGAAGCTGAGGAAAAGTAACTACACTCTCTTATGTATTTTCTAGAGCAGATCTAATTGTTTCACTCTTAAAAAATAAGAATCTATGAGTATTTGGCTCTAGCTCCCTTGGACAAGGGTTCAGAACTGGAGCCCTACTAAACAGGCGATACGCCCTGATCTGGGATATGAATGCTTGCAGGAGAACCGTTTCTATATTGGCTTGGACAAAAGCCATGCATTTGCATCTTCGACTATCAGTTGGCCAGGCAAGTTCTTTCACGCAAGTCTGGCCATTTTGTGAAGAATGACACACACCCGACTCTGTTGGCTCTGATTGGCAAGGGACTAGCCATGGTGGAAGGCATAGATTGGGTGCGCCATCGTAGGGTAATCAACCCTGCTTTTAACATGGATAAACTCAAGGTAACACCTGAATCTCTAGCTTGTTGTCGTACCAAGAAATTTCGGATTTCACCTATAGTTTGCATGAGTTCAGATCACAGTCATGAGTGTATCACATTCAAAATTTTGAAATGGTGGGTTGAACATTACCCCATACTGTCCATTGTCACGGGCTAGGATATTTGGGAGTCTGGGACTGATCTGGAACAGAGACTATATTTGAAAGAGGTAGCCGGTCGTGGGCCTAAACCTCGTCGGCGTGGCGGTGGCATGATGGGAGATGTGCTGGCGAGGCAAGAACAATGCGCCAGGCTAGGAGATGCTTTATTTGCTTATATAATACTACCACCTGATAACAAACTATATATTTTTCAGTGATATTATCTGTCTAACCATATCTCTAAACTACTAATTTCTAAATTACATCTACAGTACTGTATGGTACTGTTCACACCCTATATTGGGCTATGTTGTGGGTCTTAGCCTTCAGGCCCATGTCCATGACACACACTCCCAACAACAAACATGAATTTCTATTGGGTCCATAACAATGTCCGAAGCAAGAAACTCTCTCTGATGGTGACACGAACATCTGATTTAATGCAAAACACTTTGTTAAAAAAAAAGTCGTTTTCATAAATCATATGCTTACACTGTTTTTACACTGTGATTTACAGATGATGACAAAGATAATGATGGATTGTGCTCAAAGCATGGCCAAGGAGTTAGAAGATCTAGCATCCAAGAGCAAGAACAGAGAGACAGAAGTCGAATTCAATGAAAAGTTCAGAGAGCTAACAGCAGATATTACATCCCATACTGCCTTCGGAAGCAATTACCAATTGGGAAAAGAAGCCTTCCAGGCACAGCACGCTCTGCTGGAGATCACCATGGAAACTTTCCTTCATGTGCAGCTACCAGGACTCAAGTAAGAACTCTCTTCCGCCAATTCCAGAACCTGTAGAACGACAGTTTGATTTCTGTGCAGTTACCCTAATGCATTGCCAATTGGTGGGCCTCTCTGAATGCAGCTATCTTCCTACTGAAAGGAATCGGCACAAATGGATGCTTGAAAAGAATCTTAGGAAATCACTAATGCAGATTATACAGTTGCAATTAGCGTCTAAAGGCAGTGAAAACGGGAGCAATCTGCTTGGTTTGATGCTTGACGCTTGCACTTCAAACAAGGAAGGGGGGAAGCAGGGGGAGCTCAGCTTCAGCATGGATGAGATCATAGATGAGTGCAAGATGTTCTTTTTCGCTGGTCATGAAACCACTTCTCTTCATCTTACTTGGACAGTTTTCTTGCTCAGTATATACCCAGAATGGCAGGAAAGGCTCCGACAGGAGGTTTTGAGGGAATGTGGAAGGGATCAATATCCTGATGCCAATTCACTTAGCAAACTCAAAGAGGCAAGGAATAAAAAACTACATATTTTTACTACATCTGATTCCTTATATATGTCATTTTGGAATTATGTACAATATTTAAGAAATCAACTCAAATGACTTAGTTGTCCCTCATTTATTCTGATTTGGAAAAGATGAGTCATTTATTTGTGAGAGGGGTAACATTTATTTGAAAAGGGCAAACATGGAAGAAAAGATTAGAAAATGACTAGAAGTTCTAAAACGACTTATATTTGCGAAAGAGATGAGAAGACTAAAACAACTTAGTGTTTCTCTTGTTTGAGTATTTAATACAGCTAACTAGAACAAGATATTGCAGATGACAATGGTGCTTCTCGAAACCTTGAGGCTCTACAACCCTGCCCTTTTCATTCAAAGGAAACCCATAGAAGATATTACATTGGGAGCATTAAAAATCCCCAAAGGATGCGCCATTGTTATACCTGTTCCAATTATGCATCGAGACAAGAAGGTCTGGGGTGAAGATGCAGATGAATTCAATCCACTAAGATTCCAGAATGGGGTAACCAAAGCGGCAAAGGTTCCACATGCTCTACTGTCATTCGCCATAGGACCAAGATCATGCATCGGTCAGAACTTTGCGATGTTGGAAGCGAAGGCGGTAATGGCTGTGATCCTCCAGAAGTTCTCGTTCACTATTTCCCCTAACTATGTGCATGCGCCAGTGGATTTATTTTCACTGAAACCCAAGTTTGGTGTTCCAGTAATTCTGAAGTTGCTGGATGAATGAAACTGTATGGGCTATTTCACATGTATCAGTGGCAATGCCATGCTCTAGAAAACTTTTCACTCTGAGTTGGCTATTAGCAAGTGTGGTGTATACCGCATAAATAAATGGATGCTACTTTTGCTGCTAACGAAAATAATGGTGTTATTTATCGTCTTCACTTCTGTAATGAAAGTCCTCAATTCACTCCAACAAAGGAGCAAATCCTCAATTCACTCCATCAAAAATCTTGAGTCTGTTCGTGATTTGTGTCAAAGGGGGGCTAAGAGTCATCAATTTCCTTGTGTTAAGTCAAATAAAAATTTGCAGTGCTCCTCTTGAATTAGTTTTCTCAGATGTTTGGGGCCTTCTTCTTCATTCTCTGTTCTGGAGATTATGTAACCACAGAAATGAGGTTATCTTCCAGAGCCTAAGCCCTCCCCTTCGTCATCTTCTTCAATTCTACATGGAAGATGCAAATCTTTGGGCTATGAAGCTGAAATCTAACTACCACTATGTTATATCTTCATGGGAATCTA
>KE371329.1:280009-297784 GCA_000418225.1 Zizania latifolia
ATTTCAAACAGAAAAAAAATGCTCGGTTTATAAAGTACTCGCTCCCATATACGGAGTATAAGCCAAAAGTTTGCTTGCATGATATACCGGACTACTCGGTTTCACACATGTGTCAATTATCATATTTCAGTATGGAATCATACTTTATTCATCCAAAGAGACTTCGTTTCTAACACTTTAAATTTATCTAAAAACTTTATTTATATCTTTTATCTATATATCATCGGTTCATAAACTATTTTTTATTTTTTAATGTCTCTTACTTACACCTTATCTGGCCTTCACAATATTATTTTCTTACTAATTTATTAATTTTATAATAAACAAATTCTAGTAGACAACCGAGAGAATTTCTGACAGGATCAGAGAAGAACCGCAGAAAAGAAAACAGGGCCACATACATTCATACATGCATGAAGCAGTTGATTGATCTCGCACAGGCGGCACAGCTCATCCTACACTTGAGACAGATGTCCAATTTAATTAATTGTCATCAGCGTACATACTCGTACTCCTGTATGCAGTTGTATGTACGCGTATATATCCATGGTATTATCCCTGACAACTATCACTGCTGCTCTGCAGAAATGCAAGTGGGCAGCTGCTGTATGTACGTATAGTAGGCTAGTAGCAGCGTGCATTCTATCAGTAGACTTTTTCTACACGGCATGAACTGGATGGATCACATTATGCCCTACTGTCAACGTTGCATCACGCATGTCTTCTCTGACTTGGGTTTAAGTCTGACCCGACAGTGATTAAATGGCCAGACGACGACGGGTAACCTATGGTCCTTGATCACAAAAGCAAGTTGATTAATTAGTTTAAGCTGCCATCTTTAGTTTTACTTGCTTCCTACGAGCTACTACACCACATTTGGCTTGTTAACTGATCTCGTTAACTCTGAATTAACTGTTTCCGTAAAAAAAATTATGAATTAATTAGTAACTGATCTTCCATTCCATGCATTGGCAACAACTAATTTGCAATCCCTTCTACGCCGTTCAGTATGGTGAACTAACTGGTGTGTGTCACATGATAATCAAGCAGCTTTAATTAGTTTAGCGGAATTAAGCAGCTAGCTATATATCCTTTCCATATGCAGCAGCTAGCTAGAGCTAGATGGGGAGATCGATCGATGTCGAGCTGGCTGCAGGCCGGCCGGCCGGCGGCGGTCAAAAGTCCGGCGGAGTCAGCTTTCTGCTCGGTCGATCGGTTTCCAGAGATGTCTTTCGCAGCATCCCGGTGAGAACGAAAGAAAAGCAAGCAAGACAGAGAGAGAGAGGGAGAAAGAGGAGAAAGAGTTCATGAACAAGGAAAAGCTGGCATGGATCATCCAACATGAACATGGCCGTAGTGAACTAGTGACCAATTAATTACTAGTTATTAAAGATTAAAGAGCCCAATTAGCTTGTACTTTAGCACTAGCTCCACTGATCGATCTCGGGTCAAAGGCAATTAGGCATGCAAAGCTAGCTAGCTAGGTAGTGGCTCCAGTGTCGTCGTTAAGCACAATATTCCACTGTTTGTACATGTGTGTGGTCGTCGTCGTCATCGATCATTCCGGGATCGAGAGTTAGCCAGGATCCATTTGGGAGAGTACGACGACGTGCGTATGACAGAATGTTCTAGCTAGCTAGCTAGCTACAGATCATCTCTACACTGTTCTGGGCAGCAGAATGCATGTCTAATATGACTAAATTAAATGCCCTTATAATCAGATAGCTACGCAAGCTGCAGATTCGTCAATTGTTCGATGCAAAAACTGAACATATCGAGTACGAACGTGTAACATATAAATCGTTGAAAAGTCGATCTTATAAATTCTGAGTATGTTTCATGGAGTTTTATTCAGATTATATAAAAATTTATGAAATTTATATAAGTTTTGATGGTGTATGGTGGTGTGAAGTGAAACTGAACTTATTTTGATGCACCCTGGCGGTGTAAAGCGAAAATATGTGCTAAACCCCGGTGTAAAGTGAAATAACATACACTCTATTCAATGCAAAGTACAATTTACTCTTAGAAACAACTATTAGAATGCTTTTAAAAACTATATTACAAAAGGCTTTAAAACGAAAAAAATAAAGGAGATACAATGTTTGAGAAATGTGCACGGGAAAATGACCTAGGTTAAGTTCATCATAAAAAAATGATCTTGGTAATTGCTCTCAAAAGTCGGAGGACTTGAGCAACATGACGACAATAATACTAATATGAACATATTTATTGTTTGGACTTTAGACAAGAGACATCAAACTACACCCACTTTGAGTTTTGTTTTGTTTTGTCCACACGACCCACTTAAAAAATATGATCATGATCAAGGGTTGAGAAGAAGACTACCTCCTCCTCTGATTAAACAATATAATGATCACACGCTACGTACCCGGTGTCCAATAAACTAATCCCTAATCGTGCATTTAATTAATCGTAATTGGTGATAGGGACGATGCGATGGATTCTAGATGAGCACATTATAAACAATTAATTACCAATTAGTCAAAGAGTGTGATGGCTTTGTTGTTAGTGATGTGGAGCTGGTCTTCGTGTGGGGCCAGTCCCGATGACTCTAACACATCTTTGCTAACTCACTCGCTACACATAAAATTTTAATAACTCTTTAGGAAATAGAGCTCTAATAATAATATATTGACTCTCTATATATCCTACTCCTGTTTAAAGTTTTTTTTTAAATCATCATAATTCTCTGTAGATTTAGAGAGCTTACTAAAATTTTAGAGAGTGAAATATAGATATTGATATTTAAGAATTGGATTGAAAAGAAATACATGAGAAATTTTTAGGGAGCTCACCACGTGAAGGTTCCAAGTCTTTGTAGATGCTCACTACGTGGATAACTCTTATGCAGATGCAGGCACGCAGCAGACCACTGTTAAAAAAAATAAAGATAATTACATTAAGATGACCATCTTGGATTGGAGTATTGCCGGAGATATTGACATGGTAATTAAGCGGTTAAGAAATATTTGATTTGCAGTCACACGTAAAACTTCGTTTTTTTTTCATTTGGACACCTCTGACACGCATCGATAATTAACATGTGTCACTTGATTGCACGTTGAATCTTGGCTAAGGGTTCATACCATTTAAGTCTTGCGTTCAAATCGTCGGGTTCACACACACACGCGCGCATCTGCCCTCTTGTACTTGCAGATATTTAACTGTTCCGAGTCTTTTGCACCAACAAATTAAACTATTTGGAGAAATTAAAGCCATTATTTTTTTACTACATACACATTATTTTTTAAAATGTAAGGCATATCAATTTGGAGGATGATTTAGATATATATTGTGTTAATTTTGGAACTCATGGGTTAATAGAGGAAAAACACATAATTGGAGTGGATGGGTTTGTGCCATCCATCCCAAATTAGTGTAAGAAATAATAAGTCAATGTTTTAATTTGCAGCCAGCAAAAAAAAGAGTGAGAGTGAGAAAACATATCCGAATTACTGTTCAACACATATAGACTAATTAGTGGCTTAATTTAACAAGCTGGCACAATTACTTCACCAGTTGACTCGTGGGCAAATAATTAATTGTCTTCCTCAGAAAGGATGTGGACAAAAACATCAATAAAACGGCAGTGACGCCGACAACAGCGGAGTTCATTGTGGTAATTAACTTCGACGCCAAACTGTCTATTTTCAACGACAGGCAAATGGCAAGATTCTATAAAACCATAGGCATTATGAAATTCTTACTTAAGATTCTCTAATTCGGTAGAGGATTAGTGTAATGCATGCACCAGTGGTTGATGAGAAGATATGTTGCAATTTTTCTTGGGGAAGGTTAGGACTTTGATTAATTGGAGTTAGGTCACATGCCCATGTGTGCCCTGATGACTACTGTCATTGTTAACACTCTACTGATGCCCATGTGAATATATTTAGTAGTGAATTCGTCTCTAGTGAGTGAGTCAGGCTCAAGCCGGCTAGATTAATGGGTGATTAGTGTATGTAGATTAAGTTGTATTAGTCTCAACTCTCAAATAATATCCTGGCTTAGCCTAACATGTATGCTTTTTTAGCCGGCTGAAAGCATTCGGGCAACCAACTATACCCTACGTATTCATGTTCACTTGATATATAATAGATCTTATATAAGACTCTATGGAAAAGATTTGTCATACATGTAAGTAGCATATACTTCTTCTGTTTCATATTATAAGGCGTTTGAGTTTTTTTTATAAATTAAACTTATTTAATTTTAATTAATTTTATAGAAAAAATATATGAACAACCACAACATCAAAACCGTTTCATCAAATCTAACATAAAATATATCTCAACAGTATATCTATTTCATATTATAAATATTAATATATTTTTCTTTAAATCTAGTCAAAATTAGAGAAATTATGTTTTAAAAAGGTTAAACAATTTATAATATAAAACGAATGTATGTTATGTTTGTTTAAGAATGTTCTACAGGGTTTGATAAGCAAAACCTCTAGAATTTTGGGATAATTATGGTTTTTAATATGATGGTGATGATAGAATCCATGATGGATTGGGTTTGTGATGAGGCAAATGGGGTCCTTTTCATTATTTTGACTCTCAAAAGTTGGTGCGAAATCTACAAATCCATTAATGCAACCAAACAAAACAAAGACACAGAGAGGTCAACTTGTCATTGAGAGGATCAACCTAGTAGTAGACTAGCATTAGAGTTGTACTCCGTCTAGTCATAAATACATGACATTTTGATTAAAATCCGATCAAAATTATGAAATATGTCTGTTTATAACTTTTAAAATACCTAGTTGAGAAGCATAAATATGGTATGAGGAGATTTGCTTCAAAAAGTACTTGTACTTTTACAGTCTCATAGTTTTTTTAAATTTATAGATTTATTGTAATATAAAATTATGACCAAGTTATACATCAAAGACCATAAAAAATTAAATGTTAGGAGGACTTATATTTTTGAGCGGAGGAAATAGTAGTGAACAAAGTAGCTAAAGTGGAATGAAAACTGATCAAAGCAAAAATCAAAATACATAGACCTGCACAGCCGAGTGCACACTGAACTACTCCCATTACACACACTTTCAATCTCTCAGATCAGAGAATTCCAAAGCCTCTAGAGTGATGAACCCAGAATTTGTATAAAAAGGAGACAAATAATTAGATGGAAATAACTAGCTAAATCATGAAGGAGAAAGAGAACATATTCTAAATTCCAAAAAAAGAAAATAAAGAAAGGCACACTCAAGCATCAACCAAATGGTAAAATAAAATTGAACAAAAGTAACCTTTTGTAGAAAAAAGGGGAGATGGATGCACAAATATATCCAAATTTAAGACACAAGCAACAGTGCAGACCATGGATCCAAAATTAAAGAGGGAAAATCTATCTACCCAAATTTAAACCCTTCTTATTTCGAAAAATAACATAATTATCCCTCTTTTCCAAAAAGGTACACTGTTTTATGTTTATCTATCTAGCCCATCTTAAAGACACAACCTTGATACAATATATATAATAATCTATTTATAAAACCGACAAAATCAGAAAACCATGCCATAAAAAATCCTAAGCAATTAAATGCTTGATTTATGCCTATTTCAAATGATAATCAGTGAGACTTTTACCAGTACTAACAGAAAATGAAACTAGAAATGCTTCAAACCAAACCAAAATTAGATAAGTAGACATAAAAATGGGATTATTTATTTTCATACCATACATAAATCACTAATATTTGATTTTTTTAATCCATATCCGAATGACATGTGACCTTCCTATTGTAATCTCACGAAAGAGCCAATGCCACTAAGCGGTAGAAGAGCAATTTTTTGGGTAAAACCAGCCGACGAAAGCCGAAGCAGCGAGCAAGCAAAGCGGCGGCCAGTGAGCTAGTCCGCGCAGAGGGAGAAGAAGAAGAAGGGCACCCTCGCTAGCAGGCGAGGCGAGAGAGCACCAACTCCGTCTCGTCTCGTCTCCGTCTCAGGCAGGCAGGCAGGCAGGCAGGCAGGCAGAGGGCTCACTCCGTCGTCCCTCGCAAAGCTTCCAACAAATTCCATTCCCATCTCCGCCTTTTCTCCTGCTGCTGCTGCTGCAGCTGCTGCTCGCCCACCCCATTTGAAATCATCAGCGCAGGACCAAAACACCAGAGAGACGAGAGAGAGGGAGAGAGGGGGCATAGATCCCCCATTTCTTGATCCTTCCTTGCAGTAGGGCTTTCTTGGGAGCGGCCGGATTTGGGATCCGACCGGAGGGCTGGGTTCTTGACACGTAGGGAGCGTTTCTGGGTGTTTGTCCGTGAATCTTGGTCGGTTCTCTTGGGCTGGGAGGTGGCGGTGGTGTGGTGGCTGGTTTGTCGGATGGGGTTGCTCTCTCGCATTTTGTCGAGCAGGTGGTGGTGGTGGTGGGCGGCTGCGGCTGCGGCGGCCTAAGATGCAAGGGCTGGCCCGGGGGCGGGGGCAACGGGTGGGGGAGCGGTTCTTGACGCGCGGAGTCTGCCTGCTCATGCTTCCGGCTGGCCGGAGCCCTCGGCGACGGGCATTGAGTGGCGGGGTGGAGGGGGCTGCTAGTGTCCTGTCAAGGTAGGGTGGCCGAGGGCCGGTGCTGGGATGGGCAACAGCACCTCCAGGGTAGTCGGCTGCTTCGCGCCGGCCGACAAGCCCGGCGTCCACTTGGAGTTCCTCGAGCCGCTGGATGAAGGTCTCGGGCACTCCTTCTGCTATGTCCGGCCTGGGGCCATCACTGATTCGCCGGTGATCACACCGTCCAACTCCGAGAGGTATACGCTGGACTCCAGCGTGCTGGACTCAGAGACCCAGAGTGGATCCTTCCGGCAGGAGGTTGTCGATGATTTGGCTGCCGGTTTGCAGCGGCCGACCAAGAGCTTCTCAGAGACTACCTTCTGGACAATATCAGGGGCCTCAGTGAGTGCTAACGCATCCTCCGCCCGGACAGGCAACCTGTGTGTGTCCCTTGCCGGTGAGATGCAGGAGCCTGCTGCTGCATTTGAGAGCACTGCCTCATTTGCCGCTGTTCCATTGCAGCTAGTGCCGCGGGGATCAGGACCACTCAATACCTTCTTGTCAGGGCCGCTTGAGAGAGGATTTGCATCCGGGCCGCTGGACAAAAGTGCTGGGTTTATGTCTGGGCCATTGGATAAGGGAGTCTTCATGTCTGGTCCTATTGACAGCGGCAACAAAAACAACTTCTCGGCACCTCTTTCATATGGTCGAAGGAAGGCTGGTCTCGGGCACCTTGTACGTAGCATTAGCAGACCAATGAAAAGCGCATTGTCAAGAACATTTAGCAGGAACTCACAAGGTCCTGGTTGGGTCCATAAGTTTCTGTTGCATCCTATGGCTCAACTGAGCTTGTCGAGGGATGCAAAGTGCACATCAGAAGGTTCACATAACGGATTGGAAGCTGGGCTACCTGAGCCTGAGTATAGTGTGACAAGGAACCTGCAGTGGGCTCATGGCAAGGCAGGAGAGGATAGGGTTCATGTTGTTCTATCTGAAGAGCAAGGATGGTTGTTTATTGGAATTTATGATGGTTTCAGCGGCCCTGATGCACCAGACTTCTTAATGAGCAACCTATACAAGGCCATTGATAAGGAGCTGGAAGGGCTGCTCTGGGTTTACGAAGATAGTCCTGAAAGGTGTGCTCATGTATCTACTCTTGGAGAGGGTGAATCAATTTCAGCTCCTCAGGACCTGCCTGATGGAGGTGGCATTCAGTTCCAGACTGACAATGGTAAATCAGAACAGCTTGCTAATTCTGAAAAACATAATGTACTCAATGGGAAGATAAGTGATGAGGTTACCTTGCAAGTTCAGTCAGACTTGAACACTGGTGATCAGAGAGATTTAGTGTCACAGGTTTCAAATAATCAGAAGTTGGATGCTGGTGAAATAGTTGAGGAAAAGGTGGGAGCTGATATGGGGAATAATCTCCAGAGTGGAGAATCTCATAACTCTGGCAGAGATATTTCAAATACAAATTTAAACGCTACTTGTGGTTGTACATCAGAACATAGTACTTATTGTAATCAAGATGTCAAATCACCAAAAGAAATCAGACAGAGCAGACGCCTTTTTGAGCTACTTGAGATGGAGTTGCTCGAAGAATATACTAGAAATATTTCCAAGTCGTCACCAGAGGGAAGGAAAGGGAGGAGCATATTTAATATGCAGGCAGGAACTACAGGAGAAAAGTCTAGGGATTTAGCCGAGCACTCCAGGTGTTCATTGGCAGCAACTGGAGAATGTGTTGATGATTTTGAGAATGATAAAAGTTCAGGACAAGGTGATAGTGTGCATGGGATGTATTCAAAAGAGTGCAATGAGTGTTCAGTTTCATCATCTTCATCAGGGAACAAGCAAATTATGAAAAGATATTTGTTTGGGTCAAAGTTGAGGAACATGTACAGGAAACAAAAACTGTTGCAGAAGAAGTTTTTCCGTTGGAACTATGATTGGCATAGAGATCAACCTCATGTCGATGAAAGTGTTATCAAATCTTCGGAAGTCACTCGGAGATGCAAATCAGGACCGGTAGATCATGATGCTGTATTGAGGGCAATGTCACGGGCACTGGAAAACACCGAGGAAGCATACATGGAAATAGTGGAAAGGGAGCTTGATAAAAATCCAGAACTTGCATTGATGGGTTCATGTGTGCTTGTGATGTTGATGAAGGATCAGGATGTATATGTTATGAATCTTGGAGATAGCCGGGTTATCTTAGCACATGATAACGATCAATACAATAACTCAAGCTTCTCGAAAGGTGATTTAAGACATCAAAACAGGTCAAGGGAGTCACTTGTCCATGTTGAACTTGATAGGATATCAGAGGAGTCACCAATGCATAATCCTAACAGACACCTAAGCAGCAATACAAAAACTAAGGAATTGACAATTTGTAAATTAAAGATGAGGGCAGTGCAATTGTCGACTGATCATAGTACAAGTGTTGAGGAGGTATGTTTTTGACATTTGTTTGTTACTTATCTTTCATTTTGTATTAGCATCTTCTGTCCTGCACAATGGTGATTTTGGGATTTGAGTTCATCTCTCTATTTTGGTAGGTCCTTTATTATTATCATTTAAATTTCCCTGAAAATCTCAGTAGAATATTAAATGTCCAGTGTGCCTCAGCCACATGGTATTGTATGAGAGTGATGCTATATAATGTGCCCTCTTGCTGTGATGATTTACAGTGAATTTGATAGTATCGAACTACCAATTATAGAGTCTGCTCTCCTAAAAACCACTGTAGAATGTAGATTTTACTTGATACTGTAAAGTGATCAACTGATCATAATAGTAGAGTTAAAGTTAATGACGAGTACTTAAGCCAGCAGGATTTAAAGATTGAGGAAAAATTTGGAAAAAATATGATAATTATTATGTGTATGATTTGCTGGTCAACAAGACTGTGAAGCTTGCCAGCAACCTGGATTGCCTTCAGTATCGCATGAGTTGCGCTCTTGACATGTATATGCATGGAAATTGATTGGACCTATATCTTGTTAAGCACAGAGCTGCACTGGGCCAGTCTGTTGTGCCTGGCATGCAAATTTGAATTGTTTTAAGAATACTGAAATACTGAATAGTAATACTATGTTGTCTTAGCATGCATCGTGGATGTCAAATTCATTAGTATTTCCATTTTTCTGAAATACTAAATTCTATTTCAGACTGACCAAAACCAAACTCTGATACATAAAACAGGATTTTTCATTCTGTATACCTTATAATTATTCAACACAAACTCTATTATTTAACTCCGTGGATCCACATTAACATCCTTTCAGGACTGAACTTATTTCTTACTAGTCTGTTGGCCTTCACCCTGGTAATGCAAAATATTTCTATTTTCAAGTGCCACCCCAATAGTACTTTGACCCTCTATGTTCTATCTGAAGAACGTTCCAGGTTTTGTCTCTTGATAGTTTGTCTAATCATGAAAATAGTAGTTTACCTTGCAGATACACCTTCTGAAAGAACAATAGTTCTTTAAAAAATGTCTTTGAAGGTAGCTTGACTAGCTTCTGGATAATCAGGCATGTAATTTGGAAGAGTGTCCTGCTGTATTGTTATTACATTTCAATATAGATGAAATCAAGTATCTTTGTCTACTATAAATTCCTTGGAAGCTTCAGTAAATAACTGGTAAAACAGGATGCGAAACAAGAGACATAAATTTTGCTTCATCCTTTCTTAGGATGGATCCTTCATTGCTGCCTTAGTTTTATTTGGGTTTAAACACCTAATTTGTTTCTTTGAGTTTTGCATTTCTAAAGTTGCTCTTAGCATTCTATCTTGTAGTTTACTGTAAATATGATAATTTATTTGTCAGCTTCATGGTCCATTCGATGTGCTCTGCAGGAAGTCTCGAGGATTAGGGCAGAACATACTGATGACCCTCAATCTGTATTTAATGATAGAGTGAAAGGACAGTTGAAGGTTACTAGAGCATTTGGTGCTGGCTTTCTAAAGAAGGTAGCTTTATAGAGCTTTATATATCCATGTTTGATTTTGAACTGCTTTTATGTCCAAGGTTGTTAAAAATCTTCATTGAAGTCTTGAAGTCCAAAATTCTATGATCCTAGAATGACCAGAACAATTTGATCCTTGGTGTAATCTTAATATGTTTTGGCATGGGGATTGTAGATGGGTAAGAGTGGTGAACAAAATTTGAGCTGGCTTTCTGTCTCACCACAAGTGAAGGGTCTGGATAGATTTTTGATATACTTCTTGCCTGACTTAATTACAATCTGTCTTCCTCTTTCAATGGGCAGCATTAACCATATATCTTGTTTAAGTAAATATTATGTCCTAATCTAACTGACCAACAACAGTAATGGATAGATAGGCATGTTCAACAGCCATCTGCCTCGTGCCAAAGTTTCTGTTCTATTGTGACTCTGGCTATAAGACCTGCTGTCTTGTGCACATCCTTCCTAATGGACTTGGCTAGGCAGCACATTGCCATGGCAATGTATCGTTATGATACTAGCACAAGAGAGAATCATAATCATAATTACTTACGATCCTATCCAATTATAGTAATCACTTGTTATAATTGCTTAGGATATGGCCTTTATTGTAGTTTCATCTTTTGCTCATTTTTAATTGTTATTTGTATAAATAGCAAATAATTTTTTGTGGGCAATTATAAATTTAATTTGTTGTCAAATGAGAAATGTACTATTCCTACCAAAACATCCATGATTTGATCCACATATTCTTTATGTCCAACAATAATACACCAAGTAATTGGCTAATTGCCATAGCAATATAATTATGGTATTCATGTCAGAAGTAACTTATCCATAAATTGTTTATTAGTTTCTTTTTATGAATGATGGGAACTTAGAACTGTAGGGGTTCCATGCTCCCATTTATTTTGATGTATGCACACAAACCAAAAGATGGGTGTAATCATATCATTGTGCATCTAAATTAAATCAGCAATTGACCTTACATTATAGCCTCCTATATTCTTTTAGGTATAGATTATCTCTTTGTTCTGTAACAGTAATCCTAGAATATGAATCACACAATCTTAAAAATTCCCAAAGGCATGTTTATATTTGTTGGAAGATTGTGTTGCAATGGAATATTCGATCATGAACTGGTTAATATATCTTTGCCTTTTGCAGCCAAAATTTAATGACACACTACTGGAGATGTTTCGCATTGACTATGTTGGGACATCAGCATATATCAGCTGCAACCCCGCTGTTCTTCACCATCGTCTTTGTTCAAATGATCGGTTTCTTGTGCTGTCTTCAGATGGACTGTATCAATATTTCAGTAACGATGAGGTAGTTTCACAAGTTGCATGGTTTATGGAAAATGTTCCAGAGGGTGACCCTGCTCAATACCTTGTAGCTGAGCTGCTATGCCGTGCAGCAAAAAAGAATGGTTAGTTTTGCCTTCATACATTACAGCATGCACCATTTGACTTATGCGAGTATGTGATGCTTTACTGCAGGGGCACAGTTTTGTCTATGTAATCAGATTATCAGGCTAAAAGTAAAATCAAGTAGATCTGTTACTATCCATGAAAACTAAAACTAATAGCACATTAGACTGTTAGGTTGACTGGTTGACGATAATATACTCCATTCCATGGCATGGCTAAATAGTGTAGTATTAGTGCTTCCTTACATTTTTGTTCTTAACATGTTGGATTTTGATGTGGTGTTTGATAACATTTACTCATTCTGTTTGATGTATGCAACAACCAACAGTTATAGTTTTCTATGGCATTTCCATGCCTTGTTTGTTTGAACTCTTCCGGGGTTCCTGGTCTTGTTATTACTTATACTGATGAAAACTCTGGTCATGCCTTAATTCTGTTGAAATTGTTGAAACTTCAGTCCTTGTAGGACTGAGGAAGTATCCTATTGTTTTTTAGGAATTACCCCAACATTTTCTATGTTAGTGACTTCCAGGAACCCTTTTTCAATTATGACATATTAATGTATGTTTGTCTGAAATTCTGAATTGATTTGTGTTCTGAAATTCTGAATTGATTTGTGTAGAACAATGCAATTTTTTCGAGCATTGAATTATTACCTGAAATAAAGGGACTGATGTGATCATCATTCTCCAAAAGCTAACCCTTTTATCTTGGGTACTGTGTAATACATGTAGGGATGGATTTTCATGAGTTACTGGATATCCCTCAGGGTGATCGCCGAAAATACCATGATGATGTTTCTGTTATGATAATTTCCCTTGAAGGCCGTATTTGGCGATCTTCTGGTTGAGTATCAAGATGCGACTTGGTCTGTTCCTTGCAGCGTCGCTTAGTGTAGTTGAATTCTCAATCAGAAAAGGCATTATTGTCTTGTTCATTGTCTTCAGTTTTTGAACTCTTGTTCAAATTTCAAGCAATCCATGTGCCTTTTCTGTCTTAACATTTTGGATTTGCGGTGCATGCTTGGCCAGTCCAACATGAGTTATACAGGTTTCTTGTTTCTTATTAGTAAAAAGGTTCTTTTTTGGTGGGGATTACTTTTCCCTGTGCTCTCGGTTAGCGTTTTTTGTGTATATTGTGTGTACATTTGTTGTTTCCACTTTGTTCCCTTCATTTGCAAGCAGGTTGTCAGGCACAGGAGTTCATTCATTACAACTGCTGGTGGAGCTGTAGAGTTGCAGCATTACTTCATCTGTAGTAGACCTTTGGGGGCATATGGTTGGAGGTTGTCCTGTACATCAACCTTTTGCAGTGGTAGCCATTCAAGCTTTCCTTCATGTGCCAATTTCTCTGTTTAATCTGTAATGGCTTGTTTGTGCAAAAAAAGGCACTTAAAATTTTTTGAGGGAGTTTAAAGGCTCTATTGTGACTTGCAGCTAGAGTTATTCAGGAGCCTGTTTTGTTTCTGAGAAAGTGCTGGTGGATAACCTTTGTGGCATAATAGGTTCACACTGTTGTAGTATGTTGCTCTATTAACTGAAGCTTTGATTTTAGAGGAACCTGGTTATTTAGCCATGATCTTTCACTGAAGCTATCATTCATGGGTTGGTATCTAGTAAAAACTGGGACAGTGATGCTTCCATGATTCTGAATATGTGCATGCTGTGACTAAACTTTCTCTGGTCATCTGCCTTCCTGGACTCATCGAATTCCCCGTCGAAAGAAGAACCAAGGTGATGAGGGGGTATCCTATGATTTCAGTGTTCAGACTTTGGGTTTTCGATTTGAGAAAAAGTCCTGCCAGGTTCAGGTGGAAAAAAAATCATAGATCCATGACAAGATCTGGTTCCAGGGCATTGTGGTTTGACTTGGATGGTACATCAGTAGATGCTGCCATGCTGGGAGTATAGAAGAGGAGGTGATGCAGGAACCAGGAACGACATTGCTGAAGATGATCGGTGGTGTATGTTCCCTTTCATTCAACTTTCGTACAATTTTGTCTGTGCTCTCAGGTGTATGGCCTGTAATCTGCTTCTCTGTTTTGAAATGGTTAGTGCAGATTCAAAGATATACTTTTTTTTTTTTTTTGGGGGGGGGGACTATTTGGTCTACTTGTTTCGTAGAAATTTGTGTTTAGATTAGTGGTTGGTTGGTTGATGGCGACGTTTGCTGGAATCTTGACTTGTTATACGACGAACTTATTAAACTATAGTCAGTAACGTACTAGGAGGTGCTTAATTCTCCTTTTTAAGATGAAAAACGAACCTGGTTTGTGTGCTAGCCCTTAAAGTCGTACTTGATTTGTGACAGATGTGTCTAAAGCTTCTGCTTCCTGAATGATTTGATTTGATTTGATTTATAACCGACCATCTTTATAAAAATACTTAAATTTTAACTCCTTATCTGCTCTTCGTAAATATTTTTCTTTCATAACTAATTTATCAATTTTATCTAAAAATTAAAATCCTTATGGGACGGGGGTAATAGTTACAAGTAGCATTATCAGTTCAAAGTTCAAGCCTACTCCTTCGCCTCGTTTGGAACTAAAATTCTGTCCATACATGTGACTCTCCAAACGAGGGTTCAGTCATTTCAGATTTCTTCCCATGCAAACGAACACGACGAATTTGACGATAAAAGATCTTGAAATCAAGAGTAATGATCCATACTGCCTAAAAAATGATTTTTCAGATTGAGATCAATACTTCAATTAAATCTCCTCCGGTAGCAGAAGTTAAATTCTCTTGCATAAATCAAATGCTGCCAATTCCTAATGACTTGTTTGAAAAATCTGAGCATAAAAAAAAAACCTTTTCTATCTGCCAACCTCTGAGTTGAAATAGGTACATAAGATAATCACAGAGAACTGACAGAAGGTCCAACCAACAGGCAGAGTCCTGTTTTGCTTTGTTGCTTTTTTGATTAGAAATCCATGAATGCTGACTGATTAGCCAACAGTTCTGCTGTCTAGTTAACTAATAATAGTGGGATCAGCTGACTTTGTATTAGATCATTAATTGATTAGTTGCCTGCACGGTTGCGTTGCACACATAACTAATTAGCTCATTAACTAGTCACCATCTTTGTGCTAGCTTTTCCCTTCTTATGAACACAATTTTGGTGCAACGTGGATAATATAATAATTAATAAACCAACTTAAACGAGTTTATTTTCCTTATTTATTCTGCCTTCGAATAGGTAAGTTATTTATTTGTGAGAATGTTAGTATTTATTTGACAATGATATATAAGAAACAAATAAAAATAATGCTTATATTTGAAAAAGAGTTTAGAAGACTAAAATGATTTATAGAAAGAATTAGAGGGAGTAATCAACACTAAACATAAACATCCATCTTGTAGGTAGATATTGCATGATTATGACATTTTGCTAGAGCAATTGAAGCTTTTTGTCAAATGCACAGGAAAGGCTAGCTCGACAGGTATAGTGCATTGTACTGTATTTCTGTATATGTAATCACCTCGCATGATTTAAATTTAACTTAGAGAGAAAAAACAGCAGAAAGTCTCAATGAATGAGTAGTAATCACCTACTAATTAATTATAATTAACTAGCTCGGCAAGAAGAAAATTTCACATGATGATGCACCCGTAGTCTTCGGCCGCCTCCTCGCAGACGACGACGCCGGCGGCGGCGGGGAAGCCGCAGGGCGGCGGCGGGCAGGGGCGGCAGAAGTTGCAGCTGTCGCAGCAGTGGTGCAGCGGCGGCTTGGGCTCGTCGGGCTTCTTGGGAGGGTCGGGCTTCTTCTCCTCCTTCTCCGGCCCGACGCTGACGACCACCGCCGTGAACTTGGCCTTGCGCAGCTCCGTCACCACGCACACCACGTCCACCTCCCCCACCACCGTCATCGCCCCCTTCTCCCCGTCCGCCTCCATCGACTTGATCCCTAGCTTCCACAGTTCCACACACGCACGCGCGTAGCTCGAATCTTAATCCGTCTCATATTCTCATGCAGCATGCATGGTCTATGCAGCTCGTGGCGTACGTACCTGGGATCTTGGCGACGGTGGCCATGGCGGTGGCCTTGCACTTGTCGCGGGTGATGTCCACCTGGAGCACGATCTTCTGCACAAGCAATTAACAGGAAGCATAAGTTGACAGAAAGTTGACTGCACTGACACCACAAGCTAGGTCAGGTTAGACCTTGAACATGGCGTACGGCGATGGACCGAGGAAGACGAAGGGGAGGAAGGAGAAAGGCAGCGGCTTGCTTGCTCGCTCGCTCTGCCCTTCAGCTCGATGGCAGCTCCAGCTCGGTATATATCTCTCTCAGATTATTGGGCATGGTGGCCTGCGAATGATTTGCCCTGATTCTTCCTCTGATTAAAGCACAATTAAGTAAGCACGAAAAGGCCAACTAATTCGTTGTTTTTATCTGAACATCCATCAGAAAATACATTTCGCATTGTTCTTCTCGGCGCCGCCTCTCTGAGCTATCGTACTATCTAAATATTTCTTATCGGCGAGGTATTCAGGGTGAGTCGTTTGGTCGTAATTTGACTGAAAGGGACTTACTAACAGCATTTTTCAAGTAAAGATTATGTGTTAAAAGTAGTTTTTAGCGCTGATCACAGTCTTAATGAATCAGCCGCTGCCAGGGTTTTCCAAACCAATTCCGGCTCGGTAACTGGTGGTGGCCCGAGCGGACCAAAATTATAATGTCGAAATTTTGAATTCAATTTTTTTTGTGCAAACGAACTAGACAGTTATCGAGCGGTAACAGTCGGTTACTAACATGAGCTTGCATCCGGTTGGAGTTAGTTACTGTAACCTACTGGTTTGTGTTAAAAACAGATTGTTTTAAAAATACAAAACAATGGAAAAAATTCATAGAAAAATCAATATTTTTTGAAAATTTCTGGAAAATTCTAGGAATATAAAGAAAATTTATAATAAAACGACAAAAAGTATACCGTTTTTTAGTTTTTTTGAATGAATTAAATGATAAAACATCAAAAATTTAGTAATCATATTTTTGTGAAAAAAACCAAAAAACTGTCAGTTTCAGGCTAATGATCTAGCCAGTTTTTTCCTTTTCTAATTTTACCGATTTTTTATGATACGAAGTAACTACTGCTCCTGTTACTTTAGTTAACAGGAGAATCTTATTGAGTAATTTAAACGATGCATAATATAAACTTTAGTTAAGCAGATGCGTGTGTCTTGAGAACTTATTAGTGGATTCAACAACGTGGATGCATGTAGTTTCTGTGAGGTCAACGCAAAGACTTCTTGAGTACGTAAAGCATGTGAAACCGTCCATCAGTCATCCAGTCAGCAGGGACTATTGTAATATTTTTTGAGCTGACGAGCAGGGCGTAGTTTTATAGAGTAACGAGTAGTAAAATTATAGTACTTTAAAAATAAAATTTACTTTTATAAGTACTAGAGATGATATATTTGAGATAAAATTTAAACTCTAAGAGATGATATATTTGAGATAAAATTTAAACTCTAAAAGATGATATACTTTGGGACAGAGGAAGTATTAATTTTTGATGATACGAGTGCTTGATTAGTTGGATTAAAAGGCAATTATGTAAAGTTTCAGACTGCCAAAATTTAAGCCCTGAACACCCAGTTTCATGACACATTTTTTTGTCAGCGTAGATTCATAAGCAAATTCCAGCAGCCATCACTCAGTTAAATTCAGATTTCAAGGCAGTTATGCATGAATTCAGATTGCTAAAATTTAAATCCTGAAGAGTCAGTTTCGTGACACAAATTCAGTTACGCAGCAATCCTAGCCGTCCGCTTTAATCTAGACGGTCCAGATCGGCCCATTAGGCTGGCCATTGTATATTTGTATCCACAAAATTTCTC
>KE371329.1:353837-365834 GCA_000418225.1 Zizania latifolia
CCCGCCCTTTCCCCTCGTCGATCTCCTCGATCCGATCGACGGTTCGGGGTGAACTCGCCACAGGATGATTCCGCCATATTTAATCGACACAACCATCGATTTGGTCGTAGACGAATCACCGGATCTAGCCAGCTCTTTATCGCGTAACAGGGAATTTGTTTCCACTGCGGCTATGGATTTGAATGGGTTTGAGTTTGGCGGATGGAGGGTTGTAAATCCTCTGTGCTATCCACGTTGAGTGTATATTGTGTATTGCTGATTTGCTTCCCATTGCCTTTTTTGGCTTTGCGTCAAGCATCACTGTATGTTGTTTTTAGGAAAGATTCACGCAAAAGCTATGACATCAAGCATGGTAAAGGGCATGCATGCACACTTCTTATGCGCGAGTTAGTAAAGTTTTGTTGGCAAAAATTCCTTGCGCATACCATTTTCTATCACTAGGATTAACCTGGTCTGATTGCTAGACTGGTTAATATATACAGTGTTTCAAAAAGCAGTCGCCTAGGCTGCCTATGCGCTGCGCGGCCAGGCTCCGCTCCGTTTTCCACCGACGTGATTGGATTGCGTGGTTTTCCGCCTAGACGGCAGGAGGCAGCCTGGGCGGCACTGGTGTGAGGGTGAGGCGGCCTGGGCACAGCAAAAAGAACGCGAAAGGCGTTCTCCACCCGTGCCGTGCTGCCGCCGGAGGAGGAGGAAGAGGAGGGCGGCGAGGATGTGCTGCTGCCCGAGCAAGGAGGCGGCGCTGGCAGAAGGGAGGCGGATCTGGTGGCGGGGCGGCGCCGACGCCGGCGGTGGCCGGCGGCTTCTCAGCGGCACGAGACTGTGTCTCCTGCAGCGGCGGCAGTGTGAATGTACTGCTGGGGCGCCTGGGGGTGAGAAGGGAGAGAGGAGTTAGGGTTTGTGTAGTTGGGCTTGGATTTTTTAATGGGCTAAAAAATATTTACTAGCTTGTTAGCTCATTACTGGTTAGCCTGTTTTTGTTTGCCTAAATACAGAATAAATTTCATAAAGTCTCATGTTTAATGGTTAAAGTCTCATGGATATATGGTACAGTATGTGATACTGTCAATCTCAATTATTTCAATACAATTTTATTATTCATGTCATAATTATATTATATGAAAACTGACTATATACATGTATATTTATTGTCTGAAAACTAAAAGATAAACCGCCTAGGCACGAATGCCTAGCCACCGCCTAGGCTCGCCTAGGCGCTGTGTCTCCGCCCGCTTACTGCCTTAGCGCTTTTTGAAACATTGAATATATACAAGGTTGTATGGTGAATATGTAATTAAGAGAGTGGCTCACATGTGATCTGCACATCAACTTGGTTTAGCTTGTTTGCTGTGCAAACAGTGAAGATGGAGTTGGTGTACGCTTTGATCATTGTAAAGGATTGATAGGATGCGGCTGTGGGATTCATGCAAAACTGGATCTTCAACAGTAGATTTTTTTAACAGTATCGGTCTTTTCAATTGGTTTAAAGGTGGATTGTCGGGTGCTATCATGACTAGAGTCGATTGAGGTTAGTTTATGATAGTGGATTGCTATGTGATATCAATCTGATGGGAACCAATTTGTAAGCATACTTGGATACACTGTCCACCTGCATTGATGTACTTTTGTGGTTGTTAAATTCTATGTCTCACAATTTGTTTTGTTTCATGATAGGATATGCTACATGATTTAGGGCCTGTTTATTTCAGCTGCTGGTAGCTGCAGCTACTTCTAGAATCTGAAGCTGAAACAAACGGTCCAGATTTTAGACTTAGATTGTGAAAATCAGTAGCTGCAGAATCTGAAAATAAACTAGAATCCAGAAGCTGAAAAACACCAGCTTCTTCAGATTGTCATCAGCTAGATACTTAGACTATCCAGCTATTCAGACTAGCTAGCTACTGAGAATCTCTAGCTGCTAGAAGCTGAAACAAACAGGCCCTTAATGTTATATATTTCCAACACAAAGATGAGATTTTGTGGTATGTATGGTAGTGGGAACTTTAAATTACTGGAGCAAAATCCTATTTTGTGTTACCAGTAACTTTTAAAATTGAAAGTACGATTCTTTTTGTAGGATTAGTTATCTAGTAAAAGTTGCTGTCTCTGGACCTCCAAGGAAGGCCTTTGGAAATTTCTTGCTAAAATTTAATTATTGTTTAATTTAGTCATGTTTTGTTTATAGTAAATGTTACATGTGATGGATTAGATGGTGCCAGCATGGCAGCATCACTTATGCGAAGCCATTTCTTCTTTGCAGACTGACGTTAATCAAGCTATTTCAATGGTTTCGTACTTTGCATCATCTTCGGAACCAGCTCAAATCCGAGGCAAAACTGTTTACATTCAATATTCAAATAGACAAGAAATAGTCAACAACAAGAGCCCTGGGGAGACTGCTGGAAACGTGTTGCTTGTTACTATAGAGGGTGTTCAAGCAAATGATGTCACCATCGATGTGATCCATCTGGTGAGTTCTAAGTTTTAGTTTCTTTCCCATCATGACAGTAGTAGATATGGTTGAATTAGTGAAGTCATGACAAATTTAAGTGTGACTGTTGCTATATTGGTTTCCATTGACTGAATGGATCCAAGGGAGTCTACCTGACCTGATCCTTGTAAATAAAAAATTTTACATAGCTTTTCATCTCGTAGTAACGTATTCTGCATGAATCAGCAGGCCCATGTTAACACGGAGAAAATGTCGTTATCAACATCTGCAATTGGAGAGAAATCATGTTTGTTTTGCTGCCTCTGTCTTCTAACTATTACATTTGAAATTTTTATGAACTCTCATATTGGGGATGCCATTTTCTAATTATCCTTCATCATCGCACTTATCCATGGTGTAGGGCACCTCCCTGTTTATGCAAGTTATCGATGAAAGGTTAAATTCCCAACCTTTAGAAAATTAGTACATCTATGGTGTTTCTTTTGTGACCATTTTCTGGTGTGTTTTCTTTAATCCAGCTTATTAGCAATACAATTTAGTTCTCATTCATCACTGGCTTACATGTCCAAGCCTTTGTTTTTTTGGTGGCAAAGGATAATAATCTTTAAGAATTTCATGGCAATAGAATATTCAACAATTGATTTTATATGTGCCATTTGTTCATAGCAGATTGCCTTCCAGTTCCTGGACTGATTTTCTCGTTTACTCCTACATATGACCCTTCTTTTATATTTCAGGTCTTCTCGGCTTTTGGATTTGTTCACAAAATAGCCACTTTTGAGAAGGCTGCAGGTTTTCAGGTTAGTTGAAATTTTAGTTCTATTAATAATTGATTAATTGATTTATTACAAACACAATATTCCCATCTTAATTTCTCTCACAGGCATTGATCCAGTACACAGATGCAGCCACTGCTTCCGCAGCAAGAGAAGCCTTGGATGGAAGAAGCATCCCAAGGTGACATCCATCATTTTTTTTGTATAACCCATTGTTTAATATTGTTTGCACTTTATTGCGCCCTTTATAAACTGAATTCCTCTGAGACTTGAATGTAATGTAGGTACTTGCTTCCAGAGCATGTAACGTCCTGCTCTTTGCGAATTTCTTTCTCTGCACATCAAGATCTGAACATCAAGTTCCAGTCACACCGCAGCAGGTATCATTTATAACTTTTTTCTTGAGTTGATTTGCAAGATTAAATCGCATGGATGTTAAGTTTCCTCTCTATATGTCTAAGAAGATTGTACAATCAGTACACTACCAGCAATTATTTTTATGTGGGATAACTAGATTGTAGATACATGCTTAGAGCATCTCCAATGGGCTCCCTACCTAGTGAAATAGGGAGCCTCCTATCCAAACTGGCTCCCTATTTTCCTGTGTGATCCCTAAAACTGACTCTCTATTTCCATCCAGCTATGTTTTATCAATATTTTGTAACTATCATTGTGCAACGGTTATATGTTCCAACAACTATATTCCATTGGCTATATATCTCTAGCCTATACATACCATTTGCATTGTAGCGTTCTTGCTTCCTGAGATGAGCCACCAACTATTCCTTGCCACGCTACACATAGCCCATATGCAATACGATTATACGAATGTTTGACACCCTGACGGTTGTGTGTCTGGTCGTCGGCACATTGATCAAAGTAGAGCAAGTAGGCATTTGAGGCTGTACCAAGATTATTTCACAGATGCTCCCACCTATGGCCCAAGCCCAACTACATTTCGTTGCAGGTTTGCAATTTTCCCTATGTGTTTCAGAGATGGTCCAGGAGGAGGTCGGCTAGGGCAGGGGATTCAGTGGCGGGCAGTGCTGCTATGGGTGGTGGCTGGGCTAGACGGGTAGGACGGGGATCTGGCAGTAACGGAGTTGGCACCTAGGGAGAAAAGGATGTGGCCTTGGGCGGCTGCTGCAACGTTGAAGGAGGTGGATATGACAAGGATTTGGGGCGGCAGAGCTGGCCTCTTGGGAGAAGAGGAGGGGGCTCTTTCGGCGGTGGCGGCTGCGCCAACATTGGTGGAGGTGGAGGCAATGAGGATCTGTGGGTGGCGGAGCTGGCACTAGATGAGAGGACATAAGATGAGAGGAGGGGGCTCTTGTGACGGCAGTGTCAATGGAGGTGGAGATGACAGGGATCTTGGGCGGCGGAGCTAGCACCTGGGGAGAGGATGAGGCTCGTGTGGCAGCGGCTTTGGAGGCATGGAAGGATGAAAGATGATGCCGGTTGAGGAGACAAGGGAGTCTGGCTGCGATGGGGACATACCTGTCCATGCATGCAGGGAGGGTTTGGGTCACCAATGGTTGTCGATAGAGAAGTGTTCGTGTGCGCGTGGGCAGTGCTTTGGGATGGCGGCGGCTGGCGATGGAGAGGCGATAGCAAGCTAGGCTCGCTCACTAGATCTGGCCAGTGTGGCACCATGGACAACGAGCGAACTGGGATGGTGAGTGCAATAGTGAGCTACTGGAGAATGATTTTTTTTTGGCAATTTTGCTATTATTTATATTAGGGAGGAGGAAAGCAAGCCTAAGCCTATTGGATTTTTCCTTAGAGACATTGTAAGTCTGTAACTTGTTTTCCGTACACAAATTCAGAAATACATATTCTGCCACAATAGTAGTGCTGAGTAGCATGTGACATGGGTGTCGAGTAAGGATATTCAAAGGGAAGGCCTAAGCTGGATATTGGAGGTGGAGTTTTAGTGCTTGTTGAGTCTGCAGAGTTTGTTAAACCATGGTGAAGAGCATGAGTTCAAGGAAGAAAACGAGGATGCATGGTAAAATGGTTATACAGTGGCAGAAGATGTGTTTCTCGACCTTTGTAGTGTCAACAGTAAATTGCAATCTATACAGTGGAAAATCACAAAATATCAATTTTTGGATTTGCAAATACATAAATTCTGCTTTTAGGCTAAAGGTATCATCCCCATTTCATTAGGGTCAACTGTATCAGCTGTGAACCCATGCCTCGGACCGTGGCACAAATTGTCAACAATCAAGCCTCATGTGATCTGGAAGATAGAAAACTATGAGTTTCTAACCGCAGCTAGTCAGATGCTCAATTCATGGGCATCTAGATTGAGTTTAGGGTTTTTTAGCTAGTACTTCAGACTAGCTTATAGCAGCACATCAGTATTCAGATAGTACTTCTCACTAGCACTTTTAGCCTCTGACTATTTGTCTGGAACTTCCATTTCCTCGAGGATATATCTAAGTCTGCATTTGCCAGTGGATTCACCTTTTTCGCCATTGTTCCTTATCTTATTAGGCTTGTGCAATTGTAAATCAAAATCCTTAGAATGTATCCTGTTAAAGACGTTTTGTTTTTATTTTGCAGGGATTACACCAATCCTTACCTTCCGGTTAATTCATCTGCTATAGATACGTTACAGGTAGCAAGCACTTTTGAGATGGTCACCGACATTTGAATCTTTTAATTGTCTGGTTTGCCATTTATATGAAGCTGCTTCATTTACATCAACTGCCTTTTGATGTGCCTTGACAGCCTGCTGTTGGTGCTGATGGAAGGAGAGTGGAGGCTGAGGGTAATGTTCTTCTTGCATCAATTGAGAATATGCAATATGCTGTTTCAGTGGATGTTCTCCATACTGTAAGTAAAATTGGGGAAACACTTGTTCTAAGATTTTGTTGGTGTGCTATTAATTTATGCTGACTAAGATTAATAAATTCCAGGTATTCTCAGCATTTGGCACAGTCCAGAAAATTGCTATTTTTGAGAAGAACGGTGGAACACAAGCTTTGATTCAGTACCCTGGTATGAACCTAGGAGCATATCATCTTAGATTTTGAATTATCATCTACCATTTTGATATTGTAACTTAGCAGACCAATTCTCCAAAGTTGTGAATGTGCAGTTGTTAGATCTCTATTCCCATTAGGCAAAGTTGTGCAAAATAACCAATGGTGAACATGCCTTTTCCTGTACTGTAGCATGATAAGCATGTGCCTGATCCTGTTTTGTGCTTCTAATTCAGACATAACTCTTCATAATCTGGCGCGTTCATTTTATTGCCATTCAGATGTAACTACAGCTTCAGTGGCGAAGGAAGCATTGGAAGGGCATTGTATCTACAATGGTGGTTACTGTAAGCTCCACCTGTCATACTCTCGTCATACTGATCTCAATGTAAAGGTATAATAGGTGTGCATTTCCTTTAGTGTATTATGGGCACGGAAACTGTCTAGATGCTATGATTTACTGCCATTATAAAGTCCATTTTTTGTAAGATTTGCCTAACATATATGAATTATAAATTCATGTATCTCTGTCCTTCAGGCGCATAGTGACAAGAGCAGGGACTACACAATCCCTCAAGGAATGCAAGCAGTACCACAACCACTTGGTATACCAGCTACATCTGCTGGGTGGCAAGGTAATCCGCAAGCAGCTGGCGCATATGCGCAGCCTGGCACTGCTCAAAACCACGGCGCAAATGGTCAAGTGCCAAACTGGAATCCCAGCAACTCTGGGTATGCTCCAGCTCCAGGAGCGTATACAGGTCAGATGTACTCTTCTCCGGCGCAGTATGGTGCACCAGGTGCCTTCTCTGCCCCTCCTGCTGCTCCTCCACACCAATACGAACTGCATGCTTCGCGGCATGCACCAGGTGCCTTCTCCGCTCCTCCTGCTCCTCCTCCACACGAATACGAACTGCATGCTTCGCGGCGGATGCCGCCGCCTCCTCACCATGGGAATCAGCCGGGACCTGCAGGTGCACCTGGAACCGGGCAACCGCATCCATACTACCGTTGAAGTCAAAGTGTGCTTCACGGCTTGTACTTTGCCCTTTCTAATTGTTAAGCTTGACCTGGCATTGTATGATACTACAACACATTAGCACTGGTTGCTTTTTCATGTTTCCTTGCCCATAGAACTTATTCATATATATATACGTACTAGGCTGCCAACAGTGAGGTCCAAACTCTATAAGGGTCTGTTTGGTTCCTAGCTATTATTTACTAATAAAAGTTGTTACACTTATCTTATTGAATTCTTTGTTATACTTTAACAAGCTTAAAATAATTTTGTTATACTTTTTTAAGTCATTGACATGTAGGATCGAAGAGAAGAAAATATTATCATAGTTTATGACAGCAATCAAACATATATCAATTCGATCAAACTTGCTTAACATTAAGTGTGGCAAAATCCACAGCAGCAACAGCACCAGACTTGTCTACACCACATTGCATGCCACGCTGCAAAAGGGCTCGAGCGACTGCACATTTGTCAACCTGCGACAATCATCCTCTTCGTTCTTGGAAGACCTTGCGATGGATGAGCCAAGAACAACGGCTCCATCATTCGTGTGAATTCTGAAGTACGCGCCTTTACTCGCCACAGAAAAAAAGCCCTCCAAAACTGCACTTTGGAGCCAACAACCAGACTACTGCCATGGAGTTGCAAATTATCACTGGACAGAATCTTGTGACACTAACCATACGGATCAACCGGTTCGATGTGGACGCTCTACCTGTCACCAAACTTGGCTTTAGTCAAAGATCAGAGCTTGGCGACGATACTCCATACATTTTCCTTGTTCTTATCTCTGCTCTCTGCACTCATGTTGGGAGTCATGATGGACAACAAAATCTCAGCATGACAACTAGAACGGTTGTTTCAAACACCTCTATCCAAAAAGAGAAAATTTTTCCATCAAGAAAAGAGAAGACTCCAGTGGAAACTGTCTCTGGTGTACCAGTACAGTATACTCTCCTTTCTTTGCGTAGGCATCATATGATGCTTCAAGAAATCTATAAATTTGCCACATACTTGTCTTGTTATGACTCGTGGACCTTACATCGTACTGAGAAAAATCTAATCCTTTGTAATGCAGCATTTAGTTGATCAATGAAAGATAGTCTGAAACCATGATTTGGAACAATGGCCGGCTCCTTTTTAATGGACAGCAGATGAAGGAAAAAGGTAGGACTAGAAAGGGCTCAAAGCTGAGGTGGTTAGGCATTGGCATCTAAGCTAACAATAAAGTGAAAACGTCGGTCACGTACGGTTGCACCTGTACAGTGCTCCACAAGACAACAGTGGCAACTGTTCATTGTTCAGAAGGCTCTTCTTAGCAGAAAGGAATTGCCTGCACGTGGATTGCAATTTTTTTTATGGAAGAAGGCCACACGCATGGCTTTATTTGAAAAGCATATGTCGGAGATGTGATACGAGGACTTTTCAGGAGACCACTCATCCTAGTATTACTTTCGCCTGAGCACGCTCAATTTCAAAATTTTGATAGGATTTGATGCTAAGTTGCTCATATCCTTTTCACATGTGGATTGCAATTTTACAGACCAGCTTGTCATTCTGGTTCTCTAACAGTAAATCCATTAGTCTGAACTTCTGTGGTGAGCGTGCTACCCCAGCCAGCTGAAATCGTCTGTAAATACTTGTCTCAGCTTCTGTTTGTTCTGACAAGACAGCAAAGATGTCAACACTGAGACTGAAGCAGCGCATGCACGGCGTCCCCATTAGTAAGCCATAGCAGCAGCAAATATCTCCATGGACACTTCTGAGATCTACTCGTGCACGGAGCTTATTTAATCGAGAAGATGTTGTGCATGTACTCCGAGTTGATGTTTTCTTATGTGTCTTGGATCTGCATAGTCCCCTATATTTGATGCCAACAGGCAACAGGGCATGATCTGAAACTGTGAGACCTCCACCATCACTCCATGAGCTAGCTATCTCTGTTCATAAATATGCCTACACAGTCATTGGCACAGATCTTGGTTTCATCCACCAGGTTGTTGGTTGCTGGTTACAACCTACAACCAAACGGAGCAACTTGGCCACTTCTAGCACCACTAACTACCAGTGGCATTGCATTGGCAAATCTAGAATGGTTTGTGCATGGCAATCAGCTCACTGGAAGGGCAGAAGGCAAGAACAACATGACTGCAATTTCAGAAGAAGACAGAAGCAGCTCAAGTGGTTGTGGTGGATCAAAGCCTTTTCTTGCCTGCACATTTAGTACCCCCACATGCATGAAGATTGCAGCCTCCCTTTGCAATCTTGTTGGAGATAGTCTAGAGATCTTGACATCATGGGATGTGTCATGGCGGTGCTGGTTGGTCCTGCATGGCTGCAGCCAGCATTCAATTTGGTCTCAGGCCTCCTGCAACCACAGGGGAACTACTAACTGGCTGTCAGACATCTTGGCACATTAATGGATCTCATATGCCTTGCATAAGACTAGTGCACCATTAACACCCGGTACTTTGTTTTATCTAATGGTTAGTGTTAAGTGATAGGAGCTCTAAAACATGCATCCAATGGCTATTTGCAATTACAGGCACAAAAAAAAACATGCAAAATTGTTCTTTTCATTCATGAACAACAGAACAAACCTGCTTTTGTCTTGTAATTGCCTAGCTTAAAGTTAGAAGAAAAAGGGGGAAAGAAAACTATAAGTTGCATGCCCTGAGCTGCCAAGCATGCATGAAGAGCATGCAATTGAATAATTGATGAGCAGATACAGAGTTGGGGCCATGGATGTGCACTTGTATTGTAGATTTGGCTCCTCAAAGGAAAATGGACAACCTTGTTGTCACATCTAGGCATTTACTACTTCATGACTTGAAGTTAAACTCGTGGCTGGTACTAGTGCAACTTTGAAATTTAGATCCATTAATTTCATGGTTGTACATATAACATATTTTGTGTTCTGTCTTGGCTAGCCATCGCTGAATATCGTACACCTGAAGGCTGTAGAACAGAAGTGGATTTTTTTATCGGCAGAAACTGTGCAGCAACAAACATTGTCTACATTCTTTGTAGCTCAAAATTAGTTAGAACTCCTTGCATTTTGGAAAAAAGGATGTACCATTTTTAGTTGGAAGCTGAGTCACAGGATTGATATATACCCTGCTTGTTCATGGGCAGTCTGAAGTCTGAAGTCTGAATGATGGTGGTGAGAACAACAAAGTTGGTAGGTACAGAGAAAGGCAGCATGCATTCGTGCGTGCAGTTAATTGACCCGTGAAATGCTCTCTCAAGTTGTAAGAACAGGGGCAGTCGTAAGATGTAATTTGACTAGAAATATTGTTTAAAATATGGATTTTGGACATAAAAACTGGCCTGACAAAATTTGTTTCAACAAAACCTTTCACAATATTATACATGTGCAGCTGTTTCTTCAGTTTATATAAAATAATCGAGCAGTCAAAGTTATATCTTTGTTCACTTCGAAAAACAAAAAACGAGCTTCTTCTCCTAGGAGGGTGAGTATTTCCATAACTGTATGCTAGCCGGAAAATTAATAATTTATCACTCTTAATATAAGTTTTTGAATATGATATAATTTTGATACAATTATTTAGATCAATAATACGTGAGACATGAGACAGAATGAAAAAACAAAATCACTTTATAGCGGTGACAAATTATCAAATAATATCTTAATTAGCGTGGGTTTAAATGGCACGCTTGGGTTTAAATGGCACGCGGTGACACATGCATCATGCTCTCTCGATCGCGAGCTATTTATACCCCCAAACGAACGAACCAACGATCGATCGATCGATCTCAAAGTGCACGCGCCTTTCACTTTCGTTTGCACACGCACGGGCAGCAGGAAGAGAGACGGATACTATAATGGCCTCGCTAGCGATGCTCTTCTGGCTCTCGCTGTCCTCGGCGACGGCGGCGGTCGGCGCCTATGGCCCCGGCCGCTGGACCAACGCCCACGCCACCTTCTACGGCGGCGCCGACGCCTCCGGCACCATGGGTACGTGCGTACGCAGCAATGTCGTCTATGTCTAGCAGTCTAGGAGAAGAAGCTAAGCTAGCATTTGTTGATCACCGGCCGGGCGACGGGGTGCATGCAGGTGGCGCGTGCGGGTACGGCAACACGCACAGTCAGGGGTATGGGACGGACACGGCGGCGCTGAGCACGGCGATGTTCGGGAACGGGCTGAGCTGTGGCGCGTGCTTCGAGGTGCGGTGCGCCGGCGAGCTGCGGTGGTGCCTGCCGGGCGGCGGCTCCGTGGTGGTGACGGCGACCAACCTTTGCCCGCCCAACTACGCGCTCCCCAACGACAAGGGCGGCTGGTGCAACCCGCCGCTGCACCACTTGGATCTCTCGCAGCCGGCCTTCCTCAGCATCGCCCGGTACCAGGCCGGCATCGTCCCCGTCTCCTATCGCCGGTGAGCTGAGCATAACCATATATCTACACCACCGTCGTCGTCGTGCATGCTCCAGTGGGATGCATGGACACTCGCTAATTAAGCTAAGCTAAGAGAGATAACCTTAATTGCTGGCCATGGCGGCTGTAGGGTGGCGTGCCGGAGGAGGGGAGGCATCCAGTTCACCATCAACGGGCACTCCTACTTCAACCTGGTGCTGGTGAGCAACGTGGGCGGCGCCGGCGACGTGCACGCGGTGGCCGTGAAGGGCGGCGCGCGCGGCAGGGCGCGGTGGCAGGCCATGTCCCGGAACTGGGGCCAGAACTGGCAGAGCGGCGCGCTCCTCGACGGGCAGGCGCTGTCCTTCTTGGTCACGGCCGG
>KE371329.1:403080-417349 GCA_000418225.1 Zizania latifolia
AGAACCGGGATGGTTCAACTTTCCCACAAGACGACGCACAAGACTTAGGGGGAGAAATGATGGATAAGTCTTTGTAGTCTTTGTACTTGGTCAAGTCTTAGGACAGCATCTTAGCATCCTTAGGACAGCATCATAGCATCTTTAGGACAGCATCTTAGCATCTTTAGGACAGCATCTTGGCATCAAGACTAGCATCTTGGCATATGCTCTACATGGCTGTCTATAAAATGTATCCCCAAAAGAGTTAAGCAAACTTTACAACGTTACAAAGAACTTCAGGACATTATCGCAATTCTTGGGTTGGATGAATTATCGGAAGAGGATCGTTTAACTGTAGCAAGAGCACGCAAAATTTAGCGTTTCTTATCACAACCCTTCTTTGTGGCAGAAGTTTTTACCGGTTCTGCAGGAAAGTATGTTGGTTTTGCATAAACAACCCTTGGGGATACATTTTATAGGCAGCCATGTAGAGTATATGCCAAGATGTTGTCTTAAAGATGCTAAGATGCTGTCCTAAGAATGCTAAGATGCTGTCCTAAGACTTGACCAAGTATAAAGACCACAAAGACTTATCCATCACTAATCTGGAACTAATGCATTCCTGTACTCTTAGGTCTCAATCTCATCTCAAAGCTGGACTAAATCGGCTACCTTTACTCAGGGCAGATATATCATCGTACAGAGTATCAGTGGTATGTAAAGTTGATTAATTAGAAAAATATTACTCATTCAATACTTCTCAGTACAAGAGATCCAACAGCACTATTGGTTAATGGTAATGGGGTGCTTCAAAGGTTCTAGTTACATGCTTGTGCATATTGGCGGTGGACTTCAAAATCTTCCCTAGACGATATGCCAAGGCTGAAACATATGGTTGTGGCATTGTAAGTTGTATCTTTCATCTTTTTCATTGGTTTGTCTGTAGTTCTTTTTTGACACAAAGTGTTCAGTAAATCATGAACTGGTTTTTGCAAAACCAGGTATCTTCTGCATATTGTGCATCCAATTTGTTACCTATGCTTGGTGCTTGTAATTTAGATTGTATAATTATATTTTCCATTATTTTGAAAATTCTGAAGTTTGTGTTTTCTTACAATGACAATGATGTTAAGATATCTGCCTCATTGTCCCAACAGATGGATCTTGGAGTAGGGTCTTTTGTAGTGGCTAACGCACTGGTATCTAGACAAGCACGAAACTCTACCACTATGTAAGTCCTTAAGTGCGATATGATCTCATTTGGCTAAAAACCTAGTGTTTTGGTTTCCATCAGAGTGATTTTTTTATTTCTTAAGTCAAAGGACAAATCCAGTATGAGATTAGATTCCATGTCTTATGGAAGAGAATTTACTTTTCTTTGGTAATAATTATTACGTTAGGGGAATGGTATGAAGAACATATATTTATTCAGCCAGTTGTATCTACGGAAAGTAGGAGCTTTTAGTTTTAGTACCTTCCAGCTACAAAACCAGTTAAATTCACCAGTTTTAAGCTATCTATAAAATATTAATGTGGTGTGCTGATCTATGCTATTTCAAAACTGGCGCACTGAAGACGAATTATACTGATCTCCATCCAAATCTTATCTTTTATATTGGGAGAAAACTAATAGCGTTGAGTTGAAGATAAGATGACTGGATCATCTCTTTTCATCTATAAAAGCTTTATTACTCATCAAATTTCTACGCCTGCTCTGCTTTAATGTATGTGGGAGCCTTTCTCATTTGGTTTCTTCTCCGGATTATACAGACCTATGAAACCACATCTTGTCTATTACCATATTGACGAGTTGAGAACTCATCCCACATTTGTTTAATAGTACGCTGAAAAGTATAATGACTTTGGCCGACATCATTGTTTGAAAATCTGAGTTTTCTCAGGATAATAGAAGTAGATTCTGATTGAGATGTTTGCTGATATACACTAGCCTACTACTTTAGTATACTGTGCCTTATAATGTAACTTCATGTGTTCCTTAGGAGCTGGAATGCCGTGCTGATGTCTATAAGTCCTCTAATATTTCTTGGTTTTGCTCGTCTTATCTCGACATCAGGCGTTGATTACCAGGTATTTTTCTGAACTGTGCCAATTTACCTAAATTACACATTTGCTACAATTTGCCATATGCATACTTCGTAATTATGCACAATTCTTGATGTTTTGTTTTCCTCATCCAGTATTTTTCAATTATCACGTGCTTATTTCATCTTGTTCTTGACACAATATTCATACTGCACAAAATTAGATATACTGATTTATAGAGCATATTTAGTTCATGCAATTCCTGAAGTGTAGATAATGACTTTCAATTTGCAAGATACAACAAAACTGATATAGTAAAAGTTTCCATATTTTACTGCTGTCCTCCTAAGGATGCATATTCTATTTTTGTTATCTTCTAGGTTCATATAGGAGAATATGGTGTGCACTGGAACTTCTTTTTCACCCTTGCAGCAATTTCTATCCTTACATCCATCATCAGGATTCATCCTAAATATTGTGGATTAGTTGGTCTGTTGGTCCTTGCAGGTACTAAAGATTCATCTTAACAGTTTGTTTAAAGAAAAGGTGCTACAATCCTCCTTTTCAAGAGTATGATTTCTTTCGTTTGATTTCAGGATTCCAAATGTGGCTCTCCTCTGGGTTGAATGAGTACCTCATTTCTAATGAAAGAAATACTGGTATCATCAGCCAGAATAAGGAAGGTGTTTATAGCATATTTGGTAAGTATATTTATGAGTATGATTTATCTGTTATTTCTTTGGATAAGGTGCTGCTGGCGGATACATGCAGGCATACATGAAGATGTCGACACCGCATATAGCGAACCTTTTTAATTCTTATTTACTTGTTTTATTTCTTAAGATCTCGTGTTTATTATACATCACTTTTTTATCACCTTGCTGAACTTCAATATGCTGATTGCATGTAGATTTTTTATCCTTTTTGTACCTGAATGTCATAGATTTGCGTGCACCTCATTAATAAAATGTTGCAAATGTGATGCAATCTGATCAACTCCTTTTAACAGGATATTGGGGTATGTACCTGATTGGTGTTTCTCTGGGTTACTATCTTTTCTTTGACAACAGTTCAAAAGGCAAGAGTAGGAGCACTCAAGTGGTAAAAGTTTGGGTTCTTGCTGCATCTTTTTGGTAAGAAACAATTTTGGTATGCATTATTTCCAATTATAATCTTTCTTTGTTATTAAAATTTCCTCCCGTGCCTTGTTACAGGATTTTGGCAATCATTTTTGACAGCTATGTTGAAAGAGTTTCTCGACGAATGGTAGGATATTAATTGACTGCATCCTTTCTTTTTTTTAAAAATGCACACTTGCACTAAATCAACAAATATTATATGTTAATTATAGTAATGCATTGCAATAGTAGCTTATAGTATATAGAACAGAGTGTTATTCTCTCACGCTATGAATGCCCTTAGTTATGCTAATTAAGGAGCATGCTGTGATGAAGCGGATGAGCATATCATAGAAAACTAACCACAACTAGAGTCTATGCTTCCTGATTCAATTACTTTGTCGACACTGAGGCAAATACCAATTGTCACTAACCTAAGAACAATCATAAAACTTATGGCCTCTTTGATTTGCTACCTTAGCGAACTGAACCAAATATGGTTAATGCCAAGGGAAATTTGCTATTGTTTTGTTTGCTCCATTGTTTGGAACAGCTATGAAAATTTGGCAACACCAACCTAACATAAGATGTGGTTATCTAAGGCTGAGAAACCTCTCGCCAAAATTATGGCTATGATAATCCAAACATCATTCTTTTTGGCAAATGCTGGCCTTGCCCATTTTGGTAATTCCCAAATTTTGGTTGGCTTGATTCGGCCATCAAACAAGCAGGCTAATATCTAATTATTCTGTGGGGGAGCATAGTTTTGAACTGTCTTCTGCATTGCTGAGACATAAACCTTCCAATCATGAAATGTAATTTGTTACAACTAGGGTTACAAAAATCGGTGATCAGTAGTTGCTCGACCGGTCGAGGAGTAAGGATTAATCGATTAATTGGGGATTAACTGAATCAATCGGTCAAGAATTTACAAATGCATTGTTCTTGTCCTTCCAAGGGGCATTAAAACTCTTATGAATTGGTTGGTATCACCTATTTCGGTAGAACACATCAGGATGGCTACATTAGCCATACCAGGCTCCTTGCAGATAATTCTTCAACATTGATAGGGTTTATTCGTCTCCTCTCTCACACTCTCTCATCCCACCACTGTGTCTCTTTCACATCAGAAAAGAAAAGGTCCACATCAGCGTTTCCTTCCTCTTGCTGTCTAGTCTACCAGCCACTCCAACCTTGGGGGTAATCAATACGGTACATGCCTGAGCACTGATTATTTTTAATCACTGGTACAACATGAGTGCATATATGAATAATTACTTCCCTAAATACTGTAGTGCTAAGTTATAATGTGTGTAAACAAGTTAGCATTTCTCAAGAAGTTTACGAAATTATTTTTAAGGCTTGCGCTTCTAACGGACACAACATACTCTTTAGCCCGAAGTTGCTAATAAAGATTGAATTTCCTGTTTTGGCCCCTTAGATTAAATCATAAATTGACTCAAAGCTTCTAAAATGTGTACAAATGAGGTTTCTTCTTTGTGGTGAAAGAGAAGATGTTACTAATATCATTTTTTATACTCAAGTATTTTGTAATTAGTACAAATAACACTCAGTTTAATTTGAGCATTGGATTGGAAGATAACTTGCACATTTCATTTTGCAGTGCAACTTTGCTTATGTCATGCTAGTTTTTGGACAGAATTTTCAGGTATTTTTACAAAGTTTATAATATGAATACATTTCCAGATTTGAATGTCCATATTGCCCAATTAGCCTATCTTTACCATCTAGAGAATTAGTTATTTGTATTATTTTCAGCAGTGGTTAACAGTTAAGTAGTTAACACACCAGGACTACTTCACGAATAAGGATATAAGAAAAATATGCACTTGAAGTCTGAAACTGATAGTACCCCGAAGCTAACCTATAATGGACCCCAGAAAGGCAAGGGCAGCGCTATTGTCAATAATTTTTTCATATGAATAATCTTATTTTCACTGCATGTTTTCATTTCATGTTATTAAATGATAATGAACAAGTTTTAATTCAATCTAAAATACACACAAACATGCTTCAAAATCTTTTATATTCATTGCTTCACTAGCTGGTCTAGTTCTTTGATGATTGGGGAGCAACATTTACTTATCATCAAAACCATGAAAATTGGCGAGGTTCACAAATTTCATAACTCACATAGCTCTGTGGTTACTTAAATAGACTTGTTCCCTTAAGGGTTTAGCAACCATAAAGCCTGTTAGCTTTTCATGGTTCTACCATGACTAGGTACTATTACCCTGCTAAACCTTTCTGTTCAGATCTCTGTTGGTGCTGACTATATTTTAACAGGTCATATCTATTCTCACACTAGCGGGATTTATTTCACATGAAAAGAACTTGGTTCTTGAAGATGCATTCAATCAAAATATGCTCGGTTCTTTCCTTCTGGTAAGATAATTTGTCCTTTTAAAAATAATTACCCAAAATTGAAATGTTCAACTAATGGAACCTGATTGTGGATTTCTAGTTGATTTGCCACTTATTATTTGTAATTTGCACGAAGGGAGTGACAATTAGCTTTTCTCTTACAGGCAAATCTCCTGACTGGTCTAGTAAATCTCTCAGTTGACACCCTTTCTGCCTCTTCCCTCGCCGCCTTCATGATTTTGTCGGTATACTCCTTTACTCTATGCATGGTTGCTGGTCTTGCTCAGTTTTGTGGTGTTAGGATGAAATTCTGGTGAATCGCAGAGTTATCTAATACGATGTATGTATGTTAATGACGTTCTCAGCAACCTCTCCTGGAATAAAGCCAAGCTAACCCAATTCTGCCTTCTTGATCTGATTTCTAACCTGTTCACTTCCCTAGAGTTCCGTTCCATCCCATCTGAAACCTCCTAAAGTTCACAAATTGCAAACGGTCTACGACTCTATGGTATTAATACTGCCGTTTACTTTTGCTGAAGAAGAGACACATCTATCACAGATATGTTGACCAAATTGAAGATGGCCTGTGAATATCTCGTTCCATTAATTTGTCAGCACACATAATTTGACGTGCAGTGTCATACACTCATACTGCTCCAGTTGTCTGTCACGGTTGGGGTTAACCATCACATCAGTATGGAAGGGGCGCTGCCCTTGAATGCTGTCTCAAGATTTTAGAACACGGTGTAATCACCGTTATAAGAGCGAATTTCTCTTTGTCCCTTCTCTTCTTATTAAAGTTTTATTATTATTTTTTACTTTGTACATACCTTTCCTAAATAATCTTGTCATCTCCGGGATAGACGAAGAATGTCAAGATGGTAGTGGAGACTAGTACCATGGACAAGATCGTGATGTGAGCTTGATGAACTCGTTTTTGGGGTTCGAAAGTGAAAAAAAATTAAGAAAAGGAGGGTCCAAAATAAAAATATAGATTAAAGGGAGTTCCACGCGAGTCCAAACTTAAGTTCGATCTAGGTTTAACTTGCTGCCGGATAATAAGTAGGATAAACCAATGAATTCATGTGGCAAATTTTACAATTATTAATGGTGACTGCAATGACCATATATTGATTACCCGGTAACAGAGTCCAAGTAGCAATGTGTCATCTACAAGAAATTGGAAGATCGTCAATGGTTCCTAGGAGCCATAGATAACCTAAACAAATCCATGTGCCCTCATTATGATTCTAGAGAAGTTTTGCTCCAGCTGACTTGTATTTGTAATATGTTGACTTGTTTATGCAAATTGCTATTTTCCTCAACGGAAGAAAACAAATGAGAACTATCCAAATGTGACTGGGTTTGTGGTTATTCGACCTCCGTACCCACTTGAGCTGTCTTGGATGTGTTTGGTAGAGCTTCAACTTTTAGATTTTTTATCTTATGAAGCTGATGAAGTTGAACCAAACAATTTTTGGATTCTAATTTTTTAAGCCTGGAGAAGCATAATCTGCTCCATGAAATATATAGCCAGGATGGAGTTGTTTTTTCTCTAGTTTCATAAGGGCAGTCTCAATAGGATGGTTTTCATATCATTAATTAATGTGTCATGTAAGAAAAAATGATATGACAATAGAGTTAAGCATGAGAGAGAAGGAAATTGTTTTTCATGTAAAAACCATCTCTACACGAGAACCAAGAAACCATGTGAGAACCAGAAAGAAGAGGGAATTGGTGAAGAAAATGAGAGAGAAGATGTGATTCAGAATGTATTTCGAAGAAATATTGGAGATATAATTTTCATATATAATGTATGACACGAGAAGTATGAAAGCTATTTGATAGTGTCTAGATTGAGATTGTCTAACTTCAGATTCTACTAAGTCAGTTCCAACTTCCAATCTTTGGACTGACTTGAGTAGAGATATCTAAGACAGAGTAGACTTTGCCATGTCTATACGCAGCAGTGCACACACTTGCTAGCTTTGATTCCTGTGGCTCGATGAAAGAGTGGCACTGTGGCAGCTACATTTTTCTGCTCTACGATGACACCGAGAGATACATTTATTTTAGCATTTAAACTTACTTGACTTTTATCATTCCAAAACTGCAAGTTGGCCTTGAGGATACTGTTGTGCCCTGCCAACTTCTCTGTCTCGTAATATTGTAATTTAAAATTGGATTTAATGTTGTATAATACAACGAATCTAAATAGTAGCATTATTCAGATCCAATTTGAATAGTATTATTGTTCATATTCGTTGTATTAAGATATATTATTAGACAGAGGTAATATGTCTATGTGCCAGTGGATTTTTTAAAAGTAAATTTGATTCATTCTTGTCTCGAAGCTGTAACCTGCCAACAGCCCTAATTCTGCTTCCCGTTTCTGCACTGGAACCCAGATTTGTGAAATAAATCGAATAATATTGATATAATAAATATTTATCGTATTACAAATTTTTATATCCAAATTTGATCTTTATAGTGAGAAACAGAATAAACAATTTGGGTTATAAATAGTATTGACGCTATTCATAGCAGATTTTGTATTTTATATTGTGATGTGTGTAGATTAAATTTAGACTTGCATGTTTGTGGAGTATCATATGACATTGTAATGTACATAAAAAAAAAATTAAGAACTTTTTGTGACCGTTCAAATGACTGCAAGACATAGATGTACACATACGGGAGTTGTAAATGGATTTTCCCGAAATGTAACACAGATACGCTATATTGTCTTCTTTTTTGTTTTTTATAACTATTTGACTGATATTTAATAAACGATGGCACAATATGTACTTGCCATAAACAAAATAAATTTCAAATGGAAACTCTCAGATATAATGGACAGATACTATGCCAAGGAGCAGTAGCTTTGATTACTAGCTAGGACCATATAAGTTTTTAGCGCTTAATGTAGAATTTCGATTATTAATTTATTTTATAATATATTGCCAATAGCTATAAATTAAATTAATATAACGTGAAATTATTTTCATATACGAATTTAATTATATCATATATATTAAAAAAATATGTGTTTTAGTTTAAATATTAATCAAAAATTAAAAAAGTGACTTTTCAAAATACAGCAGCCTCCCTGGCCATCCGTACGTCTCCGTGTATATATATAGGTAAGCAGGGAGCAGATGAGCTAGCTAGTAGCCGAGACGCCCTATATATACGCGCGTAGCTAGCAAGCTCACATCGATCTAGGCATCAGCTCGCTCGCTGATCGCCGGCCGTCTTGATGGGCCGGCCACCGTGCTGCGAAAAGGAAGGAGTGAACAAGGGGCCGTGGACGCCGGAGGAGGACGTCGTCCTCGTCTCCTACGTCCAGGAGCACGGCCCCGGCAACTGGCGCGCCGTCCCAGCCAGGACAGGTACGTTTCCTTCTCCTTCCTCGCGCGCGCGCGGTAGCAATATTCCGACGGCCGCCATGGAGGGGATCGCCGGCGAGATTTAGTTACACGTACTCGATCTGTAGCTAACACTGTGTGCATGCTGCAGGGCTGCTTCGTTGCAGCAAGAGCTGCCGGCTGCGGTGGACCAACTACCTCCGGCCAGGGATCCGCCGTGGCAACTTCTCCGACAGCGAGGAGAGGCTCATCGTCCACCTCCAGGCGCTGCTCGGCAACCGCTGGGCTGCCATCGCCTCCTACCTCCCCGACCGCACCGACAACGACATCAAGAACTTCTGGAACACGCACCTCAAGAAGAAGCTCCTCGCCGACGCGCAGCGCGGCGGCAACGCCCTCTCCTCCCCCTCCCCCTCCTCGCCGTCTCCGGCGCTCATCAAGGGCCAGTGGGAGCGGAATCTGCAGACGGACATCGACCTCGCCAGGCGCGCCCTGCGCGACGCCCTCTCCGTCTACGGCGCCGACGCCGACGCCGCAACTCCGGCCGCTGCACCCCTCCCGCCCCTGTGGAGCCCGGCGTCCAGCACGTCCGCCGCCTATGCGCTCAGCGCGCGCAACATCTCGAGCATGCTGGACGGGTGGGCACCGGCGACGTCGTCGGAGCTCACCGAGTGCTCCGTCTCCAGCGCGTGCGCGTCCAACAATAACAACAAGCCGGTGCTCGGGCCGTCGCCGTCGTCCATGCTGGCGTGCGAGAGCGACGCCACGCCAGTGCCGCCGCTGTCGGTGATCGAGTCGTGGCTGCTGCTGGACGACAGCAGCGAGCTGCAGCTGGCACACGAGGACGACAACAACCTGCTCGACGTTGCCCTCCGTAATTACGCTTCTTAAAGCACTAGTAATATTATAGATTTATAGCTAATACTGTACCAATCAAGTATATATCCAACTAATACTTGATTAAGAATCCAAGTATTCAAAGTTACTTGTACACGTACTAGTACGTACTTTTGGTCCGTATTAACGTAAGTATACTGTAAAAGGATTTTTGTAGATGCCATCTTTTCACTGTATAGGCAGTCGAAAATAGAAACCATCTAGGCAGTCAATGACACGCATGGGTGGTCGTGGCCCGTCTTTCAAACTTTTTTTTTTGCAAATGGTTCTAATAATAATACCTCCTACACAAGTGGGCTCAATTAACGTGTCATTGCCGTGTTCGTCTTTGTCGCAATCCTCTAATATACATCGAAAGGTTAATGAAATACTCCTATTAAAGACAAGTACTTCTTCAATAGATCACCGCTGTTAAAGGAGGACTAAGAGGAGGAGCATAAAGAGAAGCACAAGAAGGAGGGCGAAGATGGGTAGGGGTGGTGGGAATCGGTATTTTTTTGATTTTTTAGTTCAATTTTTTCAATTTTTTGACAGTTTACTATCATAACAGTATGGTGCCAAACTCTAAGCTGACAGTTAGTGATAGACGATTACGACACCTATCACTAATGATCAACCTTTAGTGATGAGTGTTTTTAGGCCCGTCACTAGTAGCTCATCACTCACGGTGATTTTAAACATGACATATATATGTTATGTATACGTGTACGGCTAGCAAGCTTAGCTACGGCTCTCAATGTTCTATATTTTATAAACGTTTGATTTTTTGTATAAGCCAAATTTATTTAATTTTTATTAATTTTATAGAAAAATATATCAATAAATATAATATCAAATTGATTTTATTAAATCTAACATGAAATATACCTTAGTAGTATATTTATTTAACATTGTATTAAACTTAGTCAAAGTTAGCTAGAGAAATTAAAAAATAATTAAATAGCTTAAAATATACAACGAAAAGAGCATCACACAGAATTATAACGACTAGCGCTAACACATTACATTTTGTTGTAAGTAGCAGCTTAATTAGCTATAGCTTGATCTCGTCGCCTTCCTCTCATCTCATACAGTTAGCTGGATGTGCTTGTATGGCTTGTGGTTTCCTCAACCTAGCTACCACCATCAATAATTTTGCAATTAAGACACCAAAGCTGCTCATCATATCAAGGCATCAACTTAATTAGGCCTTTCACCTTCATCGCAATATATGTGCGTCTTTAATTAATTAGGCGATGCATGCATGTGCCTAAATTAACTATGATCTCGATCAGGACCATGCCCTGATTGTTGATGCCTATATATGCGCGTACTACGTACTGTTCGAGTGCCGGTATATACACGTAAAGCTGACATGATAATTCTTTGCATGCTCTATTATCTCATTATCTTCTTCTCCGTCTCCCGCCGTATCGGCATCGGCGTCGGCGGTGACACCATAGACGTCACGGCCTTAACTCCTTGCGTACGTCGGTCGTCGGCACGGCGGGCCGCGCGGCGCCATTACTCCGCCGGACAGTGACCGTGCAACTCCGGCGTGCCGCCGGCCGCGGGTCAGGTGACGACGTCTCGTTGTCCCAGAATTAATTGATCCGACCGCCCGGTAATTTGTACCGAATTGTACGTCTTGTCCGTCAGATTCAGGTTTCGAACCTACTGAATGGTAGGGACGCCCCCCTCTTGGATACGGTGGCATCAGGACGACATGATGATGAACGCATGCATATGACAAAATGTGTGAAATTTATGTTGATAGCTAAGCTTGGCAAACCACTTGTCTCGAGTGTTGTGGGCTAACAAAATTTTGGGCAGAATTTAGACAAACTTAGCTAAAAATCTGAGTTTTTGATGAGTGTATCTATACGAATAAAAAGTGTAACTAGCCATGATCGTGCCAATGAACCAAACGTACGTATGCGTGAGAAGCAAAATGTGACGTGCCTAATTAAGGTAATTAGGTGCCTTGCTTGAGCAGAGGCATCGAAACAAACGCTCATCTGAGCACCAGCAGTCCACTGGATCGACAAGTGTCCACATCACGAGAGGACCAAACTAATGATGAATGGCATGCCAATTCCAACAAATCCGGAGATTTAATCGAAATTTGGGGCGCCTCCCGTGTCATTAAAAATCAAAACGGATCTCCAGCTTTAGTGTTGCAACAACGTGATCACGGTGCTTTATCATGTGAGCTTCTGTGGAACGGCTGAGATTGGCCCGCTGCGTAGGTACTCGCTCGGATTCCTTTCGTTTTAGCATTATCAAAACTAACTAGTATTATACCTGTGCTACGCACCGATAAAAATAAAAAAAAATTTATATTATTAGTCAGAAGTTGAATTCTTTAGAACTTTAATTTAGTGGTTAGAAAGATTATAGCAGCATCAAAGAACAATTACATGTGCAAATCAAACTGCCATATCCTCAAAAAATCAAATAAAAGCACAAGAAAAATATTTGCTTGCAGTCCAAGCCATCAGGCTGCATGATTTGGCATCGACCCTCTGGATGCCATCTATAATGTCCTTGGACAGTCATTCGAAGTTCCTCCAGTGAAACTAATGATCAGGATAGTTTTAGGAGTAGGACTGCCGAGCAGGAAGAATGGGTGTGTTCTGCTTGGGTTGGATCTCCTCTTTTATAAAGTACGCTGTGGAAATCGGAAACTCACTTAGATAAAAAGAAAGCACCTTCCGATCATGGCGCTCACGTTAGATGAAAAGAGATCAAACCGAAAAGGAAAAATCGCAATACGAGAAAAGTCATTAGAAGAAAATATATCAGCTCACTAAGAAAAATTCTTTACATGAAAGATCTTTAATCGGAAAGATATCCATCCACTAAGAAAAGTCCTTTAAATAAAATGTTATTATACAGAAAGATATCTATCCATTAAGAAAGTCATTTAAATGTAAAGTTATTATACGAAAAGAGATAAAAATATAAAATCAGTTGCGGGTGTGCGGGGCCAGAAATCGCGTGCGCGGTTGCTGAGGAGAGGGACAGATTAGAATGAACGGTTAAGATTTAATACAATCAAACGGAAGGCTAAGATTGAATAGATGAGTGTCCACGGTGGGCACTCAACTTCGTCAATTATATAGTAGGGTAGATATAATTCGGTTTTAGAACTTCTAGATTTTTTCCATCTTTTTTCATGTTTGATATAATCAAATAAATGTTACACCCCTTATAAATAAACAAGTCATATTTTTTAAAATAAAAATCGAATAAATAAGAAACAACAAAGTTATGTCAGATGATTTCTTAATTCTTGTGAAAAATCCAAAATAACATATATAAAAAAATTAGATGGGTAACTACAAGTATCCAATTTCTTTTTTCTCCTTTCAACTATCATCCATAAGATTTTCCATGTTTTTGTTCAGATAGTGAAGCCTTATCGATTCTTTACTGACATGTTGCTTACTTCCTCATATTCCTTATATAAGTAGTTTCTAGCCTTATCGATTCTTTCTCAAATATAAGCCGAACTTCTATGTATTCATATTGTATTTTTATGTTTATTTCTGTCAAATAAATGATACTATCTTATAAATAAATAACTCATTTTTTCTAAAGCCAAATAAATTAGAGATAATAAAGTCATTTGAGTTAATTTCTTAATTCTTATGCACAAATCCAAAACGGTATATATAAGAAAACAATGAGAGTATTTGGAATGCAAGAATAATTTTATATTCACGAACGACTTAGCCAGAAAAACGACAAAGTGCTCGAGATATTGTTTAGGAAGCTTAAGATTCTTATAAGTATCCAGTAAGTATCTAATTAATAAGGATATGAAGAATATAATATTATCCAGCTCATGAGAAAAATATGAACTGTTTAGGGTAGATAAAGACTCTAGAGTAGCCGTAGCTATAAAAGCTCCTCAAATAAGGTTTGAGTGTCCTGCCTCTTAGTCTGAGCAAATACAGTGTACACACTACACACAGGACTCAGCATCAGATATATGTACTCTGCTTTAGTGTTCAGGCAAGAACTGGGCAGGATTGGTTTTCAGTTGTAGCCAATGCACAATTAGGAAACACTAACTCGAACGTGGTCAGGAACATCTAGCTGTGACTGATGAGCGTGCAAAGAGAATAAGAATCCATCTTAATAAGCTCTGAACCTCTGACGAGGAATTGGTATATTACAGTCGAACTGAATGGCCTACATTACACTGACCGACCTGCTGCTGTCCTAATCTACCCATCTTGTGATCCACCATCTCGATCACGATCATCTCCCAAACCGGAGCACAGATCTTGTCCGGACGAGCTTACTTTCTCTCTGAACACGAGCTTGTCTCTGTCATCAATCTACAAAAAAAGCAGACCAAGAAAGCTGCACCTCCTCCGAAGAAGAAGCTGCAAGTATTTGTCAGAAGAGACTGAAGTGTCTCGGGTGGCTAGTTCCGGTTGTGTATCGGGTCTGAGCCGCGCCGGACTCTCCACTTGCCCGTCTGCGCGG
>KE371329.1:428786-453722 GCA_000418225.1 Zizania latifolia
TCTGATGATACTTGTCCCTCTCTGTATTGAACTGCATACCACAGTTCTTAAGCACCTATGTGATGCTAATAATGTTTGAGAAATAAAAATACACGTATAGCTATACTGTGAATTTGGCTCATTTGTGAAAAGAAATAGCAGAATATCGAACATTTCAACTAATATGTACCCACAGGTATGAATGTGTAGTCTGCTATCCTCTTCTTTTCAATGGTTCGAACAACCATATAGTTAAACTGAATCATCAGAATATTAGATTATGATCTAACAATGTAGAAAAAAAATCACTCAGTGTTTTTAGATATGAAAGGCTATCTAGCAAACATATATGTGAAGGCCAGTGCTTGTAATTTTCAAGCAATTTCATAATTATGAAGTACATATATGTGCATTTTGTTAATTCTAATTGTCTGATACTCAGTGAGTTTTACTTGAGAGATGGGGACTCAGCATTCCGTTGATAGGGAAATTTTAATCCACAGTGTTGTTACTTAGATTCTAGTATCAATATTATCCCCATATATTGAGCTAGTCCTTATATTAACTCCTATTCAATTTTCTGACATCAGGTAACTAAACCCATTCTGGAGTTATGAGCAGATGAAGGTGGAGATGCGATTGCCTGTTGCCAGTGCTACTTGTAGTTTGTGATGCTTAGCTGGATTTGTAGAGGAATTTTCAGTTGTATCAAGTTATCTTATGCCTCATGTGTCCGTTCATTCTGAAGACGATATTTTTCTTATAGCAATGTTCATCGCACAGTTTGTTTCGCTGCCATATTTCTCGGACTGCATAATCAAAATCAAGATATGAGCGCTGTTTTTTTACTGAAAAGATATGAGTACATATTCATCAGCCAAAATTAAATGAATCTTTTGAGATGATTTTGTGTACATGTTGATGACACACTGTTGAATGCTACAATTATGAAAACATCTGATGAAAAAATATCATCTTATTGCAAGGACCTACAATACGGTTGAATTTCCATATCATCTTATTGCAAGGACCTACAATACGGTTGAATTTCCATATCATCTTATTACAAGGACCTACAATGCGGTTGAATTTTCATATGTTGTATCTTCCCTGGGGAACATTCAGAGTAATATAAATTATTTATGTTTACAAAAATAAAACATTATTATTACGGTATAATTACTTTAAGGTATGTCAATAAATAAAACATATAACAACTCAAGGGTAAAATAGTACATTTCTACCTAATTCCATCATTCCTGAATCTGGATTCGCTCTGCAAGCCAAACAGGTGCAGGTACTCTATAGTAGAGCAACAACTTCACTGTAGATCTGATTCTAAGTGGATTCCGTAGAGTAGAGCTGATTTTTAGGGAGCGGGGTAGTCCTAAATACGCCCTAAACCACCCTATTTGACCGGTCAAAGCACCCCGCCAGCCACCCCCTCGGGCGCTTAACGGGTCAGGGACCCGCACCCCCCCACCTGACCCGATCCACCAAGCTGGCCACTAGCGGGGCGCTGCGTGAGCGAGTTCTAGGGATCCGACGCAAACGTGCCATGGCGGCGGCGGGCGACAGTGAGGCGGTGGCGCTGCTGCGGGCGGAGGTGGGCGTTCTCCGGCTGCGCGTGATGGTGCGGGGCTCGAGTTCTAGCTGTTACTTTCGTTTGCTTTTTATTCTTCTTGCCGTTGTTTCGGTGGATTTGGTGAAGTTTTTTTTTGTTCTTTTTCTCTGGTGAATTGGACTTGGTTAGGAGTTGGAGAGGGAGAACCAGATGCTGGTAAAGATTTCTTCGAGATGTACCTGCGGTTCCAAGGTGAGATTTTTATCCTCAGTTTGGGTGTGTGTGGAGCTTTCTGATGATTAGCCCTTGATGTACTTCACCTTACCAGCTAGTGAGCTAGATGACAGTACCAATAGGATCAGTCTCTACATGCATACTCATTAAGTTTTGTGGCATCAGTCCACCAAGCGTGAAAATTTTGATGATTTGTCACTCTTAAGATGATCCTGGTTTATGTTGTCACTATGTGACAATGGCACACATGACCATCTTAGTCAATAACATGCGGACCAATGGTAAAAATAGAAGCTACTTCTTGGCAGTGACAAATTATAAAGTCTCTCCTTAACCGCACCATGCTCAAAAACCTGCATCTGCGGCTATACTTTGATAGGTAGATATACTGGAGTTTTCATGACATTGCTTATGCACTTCATCTTCAGTTGTTATCGTGTGCCATGAGGTTATTCTTTGTCAACATTTGCCTGATTTTCTTCTTCTACAGGAAGATAACGTTACTTCCTCTCTCGTAGTTAGTTCCAGTCTGCGCAGCAGTAATCGAGAATTACAGAACATAAAACCACATGTAAGTAGAACTTCAGACCATGATGTAATATTTCAATTTGATCAGATGGTGCTATGTTACCATCTGTGATATATGGATTTTTTTCATTTTTATCTTATTTGATTCATTCATATACTGTCAACTTATAATTGATGTAAAAATTAATGCACAGGTCCAACTTAGGATACACTAATTCTCTACATGTAATAGAATACTCATTTGTTCATTTTGAGAAACTCTGTTCGGTTCCATTTTTGCATGTAAAGTTTTTAGTTGTTCAGTATGTCTCCATTGAGAGATTAATGAAGATACTTTTTCACCTCGACTAAAACATTAATTTTGTCAGTATAATTCTGTATAATGTTACTGACTGTTTTCTGTTTAGTGCACAGGTCGCCAATTGGGGGTTGTAAGTCGCTGCCAAAAGCGATTAGTTGCTCTGAAAATCATGTACTTTGGCCAGAGGTATGATTGTAGTTCAAATACAAAATGCATGTGTTTTCTCTTAGTCTGCAATGCACTCTTGCCTAAACACTTTAGTGCCCAATGCTGTAATAGCTTCTAAGTGAACATAAAAAGGTTTCATTAAAATTCTGCTGCTATATGACCAAATATAGGTGTATTATATAGCTGTATATGCAACAACTTTCAGTTACGAACCTCTCCACTGATCACATATCAAACTTTGAATCAAGTAATATTAACACACTCATGTTTCTTCTCCAATAATGTAAGTTTGTAACATAATTTTCAGTTATTAGACCTTCTCCTGGCACCTGCATCTGTTTGTTTTGCTTTGTTAGTTCTTATTGCTTGTGCCTTGTCCCTTTTCTCGTCTTATTCTGTAACTTTGCTTGTTCTCATGCAGATTTTATGGTTTTGCTTCAGAAGCCCACACAGAGCCTACAGTTGAGGTGTTTTTTCTTATAAACTATACAATCGTTTTTTTTCAAAAGGCATCTAAGGTTGGTAATAAATACTCCTACCTTTATGTTCCCAGTCTGAGATATTTAAAGCACTTGAAAGAGCAAAACTTCTGGTCGGCAGTAGGAAAGAATCATGCTATTCTAGGTGTGGAAGAACTGACAAGGGGGTTTCTGCTACTGGACAGGTATTTGTATGTACACCGGTTGTTCAGTGTTATGATTATGGTCTTTTCTTGTATATAAGCTTATATTACTGCTCAGGTGTGTTCAGGAGTATTTTTTGTTTCTGTTTTTTTATGTTTAAGAAGCACTTTTCTAGTCTTCTTACCAGGAAGTAATATATTTTTACTCAATACTTTTATGCTACTGATTAGTGATTATAGATTTTTTTTATCATGTAAGCAGGGAGATCTGGATAAAACGACTTTATCTGACATTAAACTCGCTTTTTTTTACTATCATGGAAAGATAGGACATAAAAAATCATACCCCAAAGTTTCTTTTTTCACATAACTATAAGCTTTTTGCATTCCATGATGCAAATTTGACCTCACATTCTTAATAAAAATCTGTTATAGGAGACAAATTTATGCAGAAACACCTTTCACAACCAACCAATATGCCATTTTCATCTGCCCAATTATAAATTTCTTAAGACATAAGTCAAAGATATTTTTAAAAAAAAAGATGCTGCATGCATGGAATAGTTAGACCATCTTTTTTTAGGTACGCCGAGAGTAATTTTTGTATTTTAGCTGTGTTTAACTTTGGCATGCGCAGCACCTCATGCAATACGGAAAATGCGACACATGTCTATGCTCTAAAGAAAACATGTTTCCTGGTTTTGCAACATGCAGGTAATTTCCTTATTTCTGCGATCCAACATAAAAGGTGCAGGATTGGATGTAGTAGACAAAGAATCTGGTATGCTTCTGCCTTCTATTCCTTGCAGCTCTCTAGCAGTTAAAGCAGCAAGTAATGCAATGACATGATCAAATTTGCTGTTTAATTATGCTGTGACCCTGATAGCAGGAAATTTCCCTGACCTTCTATCAAGAGTGTCTTATGTTATTTCCTATTTCTACTTTTCACATTTAGATCATATGTCTCACTTGCATCTTGCATCTTGGCTTTGTTTGCAGTGGTTTTGTCAAACTAAGAGTTGTGCTTTGTTTTCAGAAATTGATTATGTAAAGGTATTGAACAGAATCCTTCCACGAGATATACGTGTAATAGGCTGGTGCCCTGTTGCAGCAGATTTTCTTGCAAGGTTAGCTTGAACTCTATGTTTACTTTGTTTATTCTTGGAAACTATTAAAGGCATTCTAATCGAGTCTCATTTGTTGATTCATTCCCTTCGTTTGAAGATCAGGCAATTGCCTTTTTCTTTATGTTCCTACGTCTGATAGAACATTTTCACGTACTACAATTTTGCAGATTCTCTTGTTTGGGTAGGGAATATAAATACCTGTTTTGGAAGGGGGACTTGGATATATTGGTAACTATGTCATTCCTTGATTTATATGATTGTGACATTGTCCATGTTGACTGAGATACTGACTTCAAATTGTCAACAGGAAATGCAGAAAGCTGCATCTAAATTCATCGGGGAACATGACTACAGGAATTTCTGTAAGATGGATGCTGCAAATGTGAGTAACTACAGGCGACAAATTACAGATCTTAATATTTCTGCCTATGACCAAAGGTTAAATTTGCATTTTAGTCAAATTATTTTATCTTTTATCTATAACTATGTGATGCCTGCAATACCTGAACTAAATCATAAATGTGCTTTACATCTCCAAGGACTAACTATGATGAGCTGTGGGCCATTACAATCAAAGGTAGTGCCTTCCTGTGGCATCAAGTTCGCTGCATGGTAGCTGTGCTGTTTCTTATAGGTCAAGGTCTTGAGTCACCATGTGTAAGTAAAAATTTGCTCATAAGCCTTTTCTTTTCCCCTTAATCAAGAGTGGATTGCACTATAGATGCCCTTAAACTTGGCATGAACTTTCCCTTAGGCCTTAGGTCCATGAACTATCCATTTTTAGGTTCCTACCCTTACATGGATTATTTACTTAGGATTGATTGTTGCAATTTTAAGGATCTTATTGTCTTATGCATGATAGCCATATTATCCAATCACCTAAGTAAGTTTATGGATGTATGTTGAATTATCAAGTTCATGGACCAAGCCTCCAAGGTGGAATACCCATGCAAGTTTAAAGACCTGATGTAGAAGTACCATGAAGGAAGCTTGCATACGGTTTTTTTCATTTTTGTTTGGATTATTTAAATCAGTTTTTTTGTTTTTTGTTTTGCAACAGATAGTTGATTCATTATTGGATATTACCAAAATTCCTAGAAAACCTCAATATAAAATGGCACCAGAGCTTCCATTGATTCTACGATCTTGCCTGTTTGATGAAGTTAACTTTACATGTTCATCAGGTTTGTCTACTTAGACCTTTGTTTATGCCTTTCCGAGAGCATTTATTGCCAAGAATTATTTAAGTATCATTGATTCATTGTTACCTCTGATATGATGTGTGCTTAACCACAACATTAATTTCCAACCTTTATCACTTGCGCATAGTATATTTTTTGCTGAGTTATTTTGGAGTGAATGTAAACAGCAGCAGTGGAATATATTCTTTCAAAGATAGTCTACAAGGCTGCCATGAATAATAGTTGTTTCATAGAACTTGTGACCATGGTGTGAAATTTTCAGCAAAATGAAGAAGTGATTTATGAAAAAAAATCTGCAAAACAATTATTTTTTGGGTAAAAAAATCCGCCCTCTAGGGGTTTTGCATCTTTTTTGCAAATATTTATAGCTTTTGCATGGTGTAGTTAATTGTGATGCAACATTATTCCACTGTAGATGCTGGTCAGGCTTTGATTGAGCATTTGAAAGATGAATATCATCAGTATATGCTCCAAGCTGCAATATTTCATGAGGCATTTTCCTGTTTATCAGTTCCAGGTACATACATGTAAATATTTTCTGTTTTTTCAAAAGGCTAAAATCTTTTCTCAGTTTTTCAAAGAAGCGAAACATTACCGAGCCAGAAGTGGTTACTCTTACTAAGGAATGCAGTGCAGGATAAAATCTTCTCAGTTTATGCAATATTGGAGTGATCTAAAAGTGAGATGTCATTGCAGAGCCTAATTCATTTGAACCTCGTCATAAGAAGAGGAATCATATTCCTCTCATGTCACGGCAAACAGAGCGTAAGTAATCATTTTATAGTTTTGTAATTCCAACACATCTTGTTTTGAGATAAATCCTCACATGCCATTACAATTTTTAATAATTTGAAAAATGTCACTGTCAGTGACTACGGTGGTCCTGCCTGTCAGTGACACACCGATGACATTTCCAAACTGTGAAAATTGTAATGGCACATTTTCAACTAGCCCTTTTGTTTTATATTTTTCTGAAGGCAAGCCAATGTTTTATCTGATTACACCGATCTCAGCCAACTCTTCAACGTTCTGACAGCTTCCTGTCCAATTTTTTATCGTTAGTTTATTGTGCATCAACTGTTAATAGACTTTCCTATAAAATGCCATTGGTTGTGCACTTCTGATGCGATGGTGTGATGCTTAGTTTGGTTCTATCCTCACTTGCTTCCATTGAAACTGAGTATCCTGACAATATCTTGTTGCAGCTTCTTATGAGGAACGGGTAGCAAAAGTCAAAACAAAGTCAGCTGATTGCGTGCAGTTGAGCGGCTAGCTTCAGTGATGCACCACGAGTTTCAAAATGATGGATGAAGCCTTTGAAGATCAGTGCCGCATAATGTTCTAGTCATCCAACACCAAGGTCAATTTGCCCACAGATCTGTCTTGTGTGTTCAGTCAACGAGAACTATGTTCGAACTTCGATTACTTACCTGAAATTTTCAACTGATGCGAGAACTATGTTCGATTACTTACCTGAAATTTTCAGCTGAAGCGAAAACTATGCTCGATTACCTACCTGAAATTTTCAACTGATGCCTAAGTATTCTCATGAAGTTTTCCTTTTTTTCAGGGCCAATCTTTTCATGCCACCCATTTCTCCATAAATCTAGGGTTCTGGATGAGTGGCGATTGGTACTGACAAAGAGCAACTAGTGGGTATTCATCAATTTGGGACAGCTATGCACCATCTTTGTGTTGACTATTATAAGCCTTTAGAGTACAGGCTAGTAGGCTGCTGCACCTTTAAGGAAGGGTCCTGCTGTGCATTGTATTTTGAGTATGTTGTGGAATCATGCAGAACATATCAGTTCCTCGCATACTGTTGTCGCAAATTTGTATCAGATCTGCAATTTTCCTTGCTCCAGACGATCATGTAACTCTGTTGAATTTCGGTTTGTCTAGTTCTTGTTTGTCTCTCAATGGGCAAAACTACTCATGTAACATGTTCACTAACGCAATGCAGTTGTGATAGAAACTTGCCGTTGCATCTGTAGGCAACGTACCAGTAATTGCTAGTAGCTGCAAAGACGGCGACCTTTACTTTTGCTTAATGCAGTGTCATGTGGTAGTTGGCCAGTGCTGCAACTTACCATAGCATTTTCCGATTGAGTGGGACATGCTCTCGTATTAACGATGCTTGATTTTTTTTAGATAATAGTTAGTTTAATCCTGAAATTTTGTTCCAGAATCACGTCGGATTAATTCAGTCCTTTAGGTGATATCAATTTAGATGGATTCTCATGAGAGTCGGATTAACTTAGTAAATAATTCAGACATGTTCTCTGTGTCATCGGATTGTCCTTGGTCATCGGATTAACTTAGTTTTTTCTGGTTCTCTGTCATTAGATTAACTTGTCATTCGTTGTCGGATTAACTTAGTTTTTTCTAGTGAGAGGATTAACTTAGTTTTTTCTAGTGAGAAGAAATGTTTTCTATCATCGGATTAACTTGTCCTTTATAACTTAGTTTTTTCTTGTGAGAAGAAATTTGCAGCCTATCTCACCGAATTTATTTACAAAATTGAGGAGAAAAAAAAAAGGAAAGACAAAAAGAAGCAAAAAGAAGAGGAGGAAGCAGTGGTAGCAGAAAGGGAAGCCCAAGGATAGGAAGGAAGGAAGGAGCATGGAGGCGGCGATGGATCTGGTGCGGCGGATGCCGCCGGGGAGCACCGAGACGGCGCTGAACGCGCTGCTCTCCCTCCTCCCCGACCACTCCATCGACCTCCTCTCTCAGGTCGACCTCCCGCTCCAGGTACCTTTTCTTCTCTCGACCTCCTCCTGTAGCATTTCATCGCCACCGCCACCACCTCTAGTTTCTTCGTTATGGAATTCTTTTCTTGTAAGACTCTCGGATAGGGATTGAAAAGTTCCATTTTTTTGGCTCCCGTTGGAGCCGATCGAGCCAAATCGAATAGAATCGCTCGGTTCCAACTTCCCGTAGGGTACTCGACTCGAATCGGATTCAACTGAAGTCGTGCCTCTGGACGGTTCCTTGAGTGAATCCGACTAACCTGATCGCAGATTTTCTTGTGATGAATGCTTGCTGTTTTGTTCCATCCTGCGCATCTCTTTCCTCTTTGCTGCCATTCGTTTCCTAATGAATGGGGTAAAATTTGCAGGTTTGCATGGATAAGGAGAGCTTGAAGGAATACATCCTATGCGAGTACAACCGTGATGCTGACTCATACAGGTCAGCAATTTGTGAATAAAAGTTTGAAACGATATCAAAGGAAAAGGCAATGGATGCATTAAGGGCTTAAGGCACAAATGATAATCCATTCTCTAGGATTTCAGCTCCATGATAGTTGCAGCTACCAATATCCATTCTACAAATCATCAAACAAGCAAATGCATCAAGAAAACCAATGCAAAGACCTGCGGATGCTTTGATTAATATGATTTCTGTCATTACTCACTACAAGCACTTAAATTGGGGGAAGCTTTAATAGTTGGGAAGTCTGTCTTTTTTAGTTTTTATTTGTCAATTATGAGGATGGCTTGCAGGTCTCCTTGGTCTAACAAATATGAGCCTCCTTTGGAAGATGGGACAGTTCCATCTGAAGATATGAGGAATCTTGAAATTGAGGCAAATGAGGTTTTCTCTGTCTACCGTGACCAGTAAGATTTTTATTCCATTTTATTGTATTTTCCATGCAGTAATGCTAAGCATGGACAAGATGGAAGAATGTTGTTTCTTGTAGCATGATGTCTCACTTTATTATACTGGTTGTGACATCTGTAATGTGCATGTAAAGCAAGTAATATGACCTCCCATTGACAATCAGGTATTATGAAGGTGGGATTTCTTCTGTGTACATTTGGGAGGATGAAGACAAGGGTTTTATTGCATGCTTCTTAATAAAGAAAGGTTTGTAGGAGTGCTCGGCTGCTCGCTAAGATCTTATCAATTTGACCAGATGATCTGAAATTCATCAACTGGTATTTCTATTTTGTGGTTGCAGATGGACAAGGCAAAAGAGGGTACATGCAGATAGGTTCATGGGATGCTATTCATGTCATTCAGGTGGCTCAAGGAAAAACTGTCAACAAAATCGTCGATTATTACTATTAGACCCATTTTTTCTGCCTATGTTGTTTTATGGTACTCTTGAAAATTTGTGCAACTTTAACAGGTTGGTCCCGAAGAAGAAGGAGCAGCACATTACTGCTTGAACAGCACTGTGATGCTGTCATTGACAACAGATAACAAGCAATCTGGAACTTTCAACTTGTCAGGATCAATCAGGCGGCAGGTTGCATCTCCCGTCTCTTCTCATCTACCTCATTGTCATGTTAAATGGCCCTTTGTTCAAGGACATCTCTACTAATCAAGGTGCTTATGAGGGATAGATCATCTGGCACTAGCTTCCCTATTTTCCGCAATTATCGACGAGTGTCACTGACTCACTGTGTTAGTACCTTTCTGTGCACAAAACAGTTTCAACCATCAACATTAACTCTACACTTGTACTTTTGGAGTGTATCAATAGTCTGAAGACATGTCACTCTAGATGTAAGCAACCTTCCTTTTGCAAATATAGGTTATAGACATTGGCATGGTCTGGGCAACACTGGCTAGAGAGACAAACAACATTATAAAGAAGCAACATGGCAAATTTGCAGGATTATCATGGGGATAATCTGTGAATCACCTGCATAAGCATTTTTTTTCCTTAGATTACCTTTTTTTATTAGGAAGGCAGCTAAGCTGTGGGAAATCCCAGCAAGTTAATCCGACAACCATATGTTCTCTTTTCAGATGAGTATGACCCTTGCTGTGGCAGATGGGCATCTGGTTAATATGGGGAAAATGATAGAAGAAATGGAGGGCAAGCTGAGAAATTCATTGGACCAGGTAACAGTTTCACACCAAGATGTTTCTGAAGTGGGAGATTTCGCATTTGTCTTGAAGCTTCGTTTCGCTGTGATGGCAGGTTTATTTTGGAAAAACTAAAGAGATGGTATGCACGCTTCGTCCACCACCTGAAGTACTTAACATGAGACTACCTGACCGCTGAGCTGATGCATAGAAATGCCAATTTGACACAAATATATATATTAGTCTTGCAAATTATCTCCTTACTACTGCCCCAGCTTGTCTGCCTCGTCCTTCTTCATCTGTATTTAGTAGTCTCTGAACCAACGCCATATTGAGCTATCATAGGAGTACCTTGTCCATTGATCTGTGTCCGAGGAATTGGGCAGAGACTTCACGGGAATTGTAGCATCTGTCATCTTTCTTAATGTGTTGTGAAGATATCCATATTCTTGTGACCCTACACTCTGTCGAAGCAATGGAAGAGCAGGCTTGTCTGCTTACATAACCCAATGGATTAAGCTGCTGAATTGACACAGTAGAAAATAAAGACAGCTTTCGTATGAAATGTTTTCCCGACGATATAGCAGGAAGGGCAGGAGGTAACAATCGAGATGGAGCAAGCTAAATACTTCAAGACTTGTGAGTATAGTCATTAACAGATGATGCTAGTTCCATAGCACACAGCAAAAGGAACATGTCACTAAACTGCTAAAACACAACGGGCTGGACTGTTTTTAAGGTAGTTAAGCTGACTTTCACATAACAGAACATCGTGAAATACACGCGCAAGTTTTGACCAAAAAGGAACTATACTTTACTTCGGAGGCAATGATCCATTCTCCAGAGTTTACACCAAAATTCTGACGAGCATCTAGCTGAAGACCTGGCAGTGGCACAAAGAAGTCATGCAAAGCGGTCTAACATAAGTTTTTGTTTTTCACGCCTTTGCTTCGCCAGCAGCTGCTTCATGTTCCCCGCTCCCCTCTGCCTTGGCGTCTTCATCATCTGTGGTTTGCAGTAACACAAAATTAGTTCAGTAATTCACCTATGTCCCCAGTGCATTCACAGAGTTGAATGTCAAAGTTTTGTTCGAGAAATTAAGATCCTTGGAAAGATTGGTCTGTTTACCATGCTCATGTTGGCTAAATCAGGTCAGATGTTTCACAAGTATTTTACAGAACAATAGTTACGCAGTCTCGTTTGAAATGGTCTTGCATAGAAAAAATGGTGCGTAGACTGACTCAAGCCATACAACAGTTCATAGAAATCAACGGTTAAGACTTAAGACTGGAGCATCCCTGCATTAGAATCAACACGCAGCATCCAACAGGACATCAAAACGAACATCACTGCAAAAGTTCTTGCCCATAAACATAAAAAGTGCATGGGAAAAGTCCTACTTGTGGCCTTTATTCACTAAAGAGGGTGACATGCAAGATACGGACAGGTAACAGATATTATTGTTGTTGCTCAAAGAAAACAAAAAATGAAGGTATAGAGCCTAAAGGCTACTCTGAGAACCTTGATAATAAAGAATTTCAGGGGGTTCAGCTGAAGGGACTAAACTGTTAATGGAGTTGTGAGAAAAATCCTTTTTTTCAAACTGACCCAAATAGGCTCCTACCAGAATGTTCAGTTCGGAATAGTAATGCTAATTAATAGCAGACTTAGAGCATGAAACCAGCAACAGATTTTCTCTCCAAATCAATGGTGCAGGTGGACAAGTAGAACAGCGTACCTTTGTTAGCACTGTCAGCTGTGTCATCTTCCTCATCCTCGTCATAATCAGCACCTCCCACGTCCAGCTTCTGCAAACACAAAGAAATATGACTATGAGGAACCCTTCCTACCATTTACCTTCACCACTAGAGGAGAAATTGCATTAGATTCATACCGAGAAATCCATATCACCAAAGTCACCTGCTGCAACAGAAAAAGGAAGTGCAAAAGTTAAATTGCGCTGAACAAGATGGTACCAAACCCAACTCATACATGCGGGAAAAAGAAAGACTTACGCCCAATGTCTTCATCATCCTCATCTTGCCATTTATCCCAATCAACCTTCAAGAACACAGGTGACTTGCCCTCCTTCTTCAGCAGCCTAGGCCACCACTTGTTCTCTGCTTTCTTGATAAGGTAGCATATGGTCCTTGGGGCAACAGCTGACTTGCTCTCCTGTAAAAAAAAATCAACACTGATACCATTAGAATGTAGAAGATTACACCAAGAAGAAGATATAAGTCACCAATTACACTAACCTCAACATTCACAGTGTCAAAGAGCTCAAGATCAAGCTCATACGGGGTGTCATCGGCAGGGCCCTTAGCGGCGAAGCTGAACTGGCCCTCTGGCTTCAAGTTGAGCTTCACATCCCTGGCATCAGGCAGCTCGATCGTCAAGAACACCTTGTCGGACCTCTGCGCCCACTTAGTGCTCGGGTGGCGACTGCAAGCATCCAAGAACAAAAGCTCCATAATTTTGCCGAAAACCATTCTCACAGCACAGTTTCAGATTTGCAACTACGAACACAAGTAGTAAAACAGACAGAGACCGCACCATATGACGTTCCAGATTACAGAAACTTACAGGTAGCATATTTGTTTCATCAATTACTCAAAGGACAAGAAACTGCATTCGCGAACAGGGCAATCATTTGGGAAGACCTAGGATGTTTCTATAGTCGTATGTTTGACCACGTTTAGAAGCAAGTCAGCAGCAAAAATAAGCAAGAATAATACTCCAAATTGCAGGACATAACAAACTAACAGCACCAAGCACACAACCAACCACAGCTCCCAGGACACCACCGCAATCAGAAAGCTAACCGCAGCACGGCGCATGCACCGAGAACGATCCGAGCAAGTCCGGTCGCGAGATGCTGCCCAGAATATTACCTCATAATCTCCTCCTCCTCGGGAAGCTGAAGCTCCTTCCCGCGCGGAGAAGATTTGGGGATTAGGGTTTTTAGACCTCGGGGCGCGCGCCTGACGTGGTGACTGGTGAGGGAGGATGCGCGGCCGGACGGTTCCCGTTATAAGAAGCGGCGGAGCCGGGGGAGGGAAGGCGGTGGGTGGAGGGCAAATCAGTCAATTCGCAGCTGGTGCGATACTGGGCCTGGCTACCTCCACTTCGCAGGAGGAAATCGTAACGATGCCACTCCAATTCGTCGGTTTTGTAAAAATACTATTCTTTACTATGCACTTATAAAAATGTCACTGCCTTCGTGTGCCATTCGTAATTTTACCCTTTTAGGATTTTTTTCTCCTGTTTTATTTTTTAAAATCCAAAATCACATGTAAAATGACACATTTGCCCTTATATATTTGCATCCAAACTGTCAGTTTTTTCTCTCCTCTCCTCACGCGCACCTGATCTGAACTCCAAATTCTTGCCGACGTCCGCTGTCGCTGTTGTGCCCCCGCCCGCGCCAGCCCGCCGCACGCCGCTGGCTGCCCCAACCATCCCACAGAAAACACTGAGATTGGAAAAAAAAGCGGCTAGACAGAACAGAGAGATCAAAAGCAAAAAAGGATTAAGCTAAGCAGCTGTACTGTCTCCAGCGACGGATCAGTTAAGCCTCCACGATTAAGCTAAGCAGTCCCTTAATGCAAAAAAGGATTAAGCTAAGCTGCTGTTTTCATCTGCCTGTCTTCATCGGCGGATGAGTTACGCCTCCATGATTAAGCTAAGCAGAGTTTGGAGTTCGATCCTGTGCGCGTGAGAAACTGACAGTTTGATGCAAATATATAAAGGACAAATGTGTCATTTTACGTGAGATTTTGGATTAAAAATATATAAAACAAGAGAAAAAACCCTAAAATGATAAAATTACAAGTGACACATAAAATGGATGGCATTTTTACATGTGCATTATAAAGAATGGCATTTTTACATAGCTAACGAATTGGAGTGTCATTGCTACAATTTTCTCACTTCCCAGAGACTAGGACGCTGGGTGGTGAGCCCGTCTCGGCCACGTGGATTATCGTACAGTATAGTTTTAGCCCAAACGATCATTTTCATAGAGTGCTTCAATTAATAGAATAATTAACACTCCTGTTCAAACATTGGTCAATACCTATATTATTTACGTCATTTTCATTAAATAATTATGTTTATTACTATATATTAAATAATTGTGTTTATTACTCTATTATAACCTACGCTTTTTATTTTGTTCTAACTTAAGTAGTCATGATCTATAAATCTATTATAAATCTCAGAATAGTAGCTGTATTCCAAACTACTATACACTTAGGAATATAGACATAAAATATAAAATATTTAAGTCTATGGCTAAACAACTTAATTAAATTTATCTTAATTTATAACTTTTTCATCGTTCTAATAGAATATAAATAGGATAGGAGTCAAGTCTTAGTTTTCCTAGTCTTGTCTTCCCTCGTGTGTACACAATTATGGAGAAGATAGATAATTTAGGATGGTAAACAAGTGTAATTAGGAACAGCTGAGACAAAACTAGGCTCAGCTCTTCTACGTGTGGGCCCCCAAATACAGGCCCATGAAGGCGGTTAGGCCCACGAAGGAAACCCAGCCGTGTGTGTCGCCGGCCCGGACCTGCAAATTTCAAACGGGAAGCAGCCGTGAGCGACCAGCGCGCCGCAGCCGGCGAAGCTCCTCCTCGCCTCTCCTCTTCCCGCTCCTCTCGTCCACGCCTCCCATACGCACCAGGGAGAGGGAGGGAGGGAGAGAGAGCGGCGCGAGGGCTTCTCGAACCTTCTGGAACCCTCGCTAGCGCGACCGGAGGTAGGCGAATGGCGATCCTCCCCCACCTCCTGGTCTCATCTCCTGCCGACTGGCTGTAGCGGCCGCGCGCGTTTTCTCGTGCTTCCGAGGAGTTCGTTTTGAGGGGGTGTTTTAGCGCGTTCATCTCTCCATGGGGTCCGATCGCTTTGGTTGTGTTTCAAAGTTCTGGTTACGATGTGGAGTCGTTCGGTTTCTGCGGTGTTGCTCTGGTTCGTTCTGTTTTTTTGGGTGGTTCGTGCGTTTCTACTCGAAATTTTGATGGTTTAAATTTCCTCAAACTTGAGATTTCCTGTGATGTTTCCGTGAAATCAAAGTATTCTCTAATCCCGTACAGTTTTTGTTTTTGCTAGACTCGCTTGCACTATCCGATTTCGCGAGGTTACGAGTTCACTAATCTACTGCACCGATCCCTCCTTTTCCTGTGCAGCGATGGATCCCCGTCAACACAGCGTATACCCCGGCAGCGGCAGCAGCGGGCGCGGCAGCGGCGAACGTGGAAGACGCAGCGGGCGTGGCAGCGGCGAACGTGGCAGACGCAGCGGCAGCGGCGAAAGTGGCAGCGGCAGCGGCGGACGCAGAAGAGGCAGCGAGGGGAGTGGGAACGGGTCAGTGGACACGTCCATGACGCAGAGGCGCCACATTTCGGCTCAGTCGATGGGCACCCGTCTCATGCCGGAGTTCAACGCTGCTGCCGGTGGCGATGACGGCAGGCTCTTTGGATCGTCGTTAGGAGGGTTTGACCTCGAGCTCGAGGAATCGCCCCTACGTTACTTCCGCCACTGCGTCCAACCCGAGGCCTCTCAGAGGCCGAATCTGGGGCGATTGTTCCTCAGGTCTCCCGTAGGGTCGCCCACCCGGGACGATGAGGTGATCGTCATGGATGGCGTGCTCGTCGACAACGTCTCAGTCTCCAGCCCCAGGCGCTCCTCCTCCTCCTTCAGCAACGTGGGCTTCGTCCCCGCCTGCTCCACTGGTTCCGGTGGCAGGAACCGCTACGACTTCAATCGCCAGGTACGTAATTGATTCGCACTGCTCTTTTTCGTCGAACAGATGATTCGCACTGCTCACAATCTGCTAGTCTTGTATTCATGCGTGAGATTCACCGTATCATATGCATGTGTTGGGGGAGTTCATGATGTGTTAAGAAATATCAACGTTAACGTGCTTCTCGTTAATGTTATGGTTTCGTGATCAGAAAACTGCATGGTGTTAACAAAACAAAACATAACTTCATCAACAAAATATAATTGTGACTGTATTAGTTAGTGGATTAATGGCTATGTTTAGTCCTGAGATTGTTAGAATCTAAATTTCTAAGAACCTGTTGTGACCACGACGAATGAACGGTTAACTTCATCTTATTTGATACTCTTGTCCTAAATAACAAAACATGTAAACCTATTTTATTTGGGGACCTTTATGATAGAACAATTACCTCATAAGGAGGTAAGAGTTCTGATTAATCCTAACCCTTTATTATGGCTAATTAATTAAATTAAATGTGTAGCCGGTTGGAATCACCACAGATCATAGATTAGTTTCCATATACCTGCACCACACCAACACCCACCTTTAATCTGACAATTCAGTTCTATTATACATGTAGCACCCACCTATAATCCAACAATTTAGTTTTATATATTTTGTATGCATGATTCAATATCATGCAATTATATATGCATGCATGTATTTGCGGATGGAAATTTGAACTAAAGTATATTGTTTCAATTAATTTATACAGTTGAAAAAATACAGGAAAAATAGAAGGTGACCTATTACCTCATAATAAGTCATCTTCTTTAAATCACAATCATTAGATCTATAATAATTAACGGTCATAATTCATTCGGTTTAGCTTAAAAATCTCCTTTTATTTTGTTGGTTAGGGCCTTTATGAGTTTACTGATACCTTCTCAGAAATACAGTATGTAAGCCTTCACGTATTGCTAACTGCAAAGCGTGTTCTAGATCAATTTCCCTCGCAAGAAAGCGTGCCAGTGGATTTTGTATTTTTACCACTATGCAATTATATTGTATGCTCCTATGTGCCATCAATGGTGCCCTGTTGATTGAGAAGGCCCCCGTATTTATCCACCAGGAAAGCGTAAAAGAAGGGGATAGTTTCTCTGTTCAGGTAAAAAGGAGGAAATTTGTGGACAGTTTAGAGGGTGGGGAGGTTTTCTCATCCTTGTGAAAATTGGACACTGTGCATAGTAATATCAAACCAGTTTTCGCATGACAGTCCTATTGCTTCCTTTCGTGTGGAATCTTCTGGTCTGCTGTATCATACATGAAATGGTTTCTTTCATTTGTGGTTGTTGAAATCAAGTTTCAAAGGGTCATAATGACCTCCATGGATTAGCAAAGTGAACAAATTTCTCTGTCATGCAGATGGAACCGCAGGTCGGGCGAGCAGTGCAGGGCGCCGGTTTCAACATGCAGACACCACTGACCCCGAGAGGCCTTCCTATCTGTCCACCATCACATCCAGGAGCAATTGCACTTGGAGGTGCCATGACCGTCCCCATCAGGCCTCATGGCTATCCTTACTTCATGCCGCAGAGACCCACCGCCGCCTCAACAAGACCGCCGCCCGGTTTCCTCGCAAGAAACCAACAATTGCCGCCGCAGCCACCACAGCAGCAGCGGACGGCGTCCATGTGGCCGCCGAAAGCCGCCGCCGCCGTCATCCCTGCGGGACCTCCCAGTTCGTCCGCACCGAAGCAGCCCGAAACAAAGCCGCCCGCCGTAACAAAGGAGCCCGAGGAAACGAAGCCGCCGGTGGCGTCGTCGTCTGCTCCCCGGGAGGTGTACACGTGGCCGCTGACCGAGGAGGAGGACGCCTACATCACGGACCTGCTCTACACCCCCAGCGGCCGGCGCAGGCTACCCGTGTTCAGGAGCATCTGCCCCGACTGAACGTGCCCTCGTCTTCAGGTAACATCACGTGTGTTCCTCTGCTCTGTACATTACACCCTGCTCGGCATGTCCATTGTTCCCATGGGCTCAGTGATGGAAGTTAGGCACACCGTACGTACACAACCAGATAGACTACGACGTACAGAAGCGAGAGAGATAAGAGATACTCCACTGGTTAACTAATCAAACTATTTGTCGTTGTTTAGATTACAGTAGCAGTAACGGTTTTCCTGAATTTGGGAGAGGAGCTGGCTGCTACCGAAACATGCAGTGTTGTCTTAGTACAGTACGGTAGATTCTGATTTTAAAACAAGTTGCCTGTTGGCTGCGCCGAATGAATTTGCGTTGCAATTTGCGTAGCCTGCGTGCTTTGGTTATCGTTAGCGTGTTAGATATCTGCAACAGGATCATGGTCCGTTTTGGTTCAAAACGGAGGCCTGGCAGCAATTGCACTAGTCTCGAACATGTTTATTTCCCTCACTCGCCTCAATCTTACAGCCATTTCTCTTTTCATCGCAGCATCAGAATTCAGTAGTCGGTATACCCCGCCGCTCGCCGGTACTCCGCCGCCTCCAGTAGCGACAAAGCCAACCAAACCCTGTGCAAAGACATGATATAACCTTCGTTCTTCACTAACATTTTTAAGCTAAGCTGTATACGTATCTTCAACTGCAAACTGCACGACATTTGTAAGGTCATACAGCTAAATATTTGCAACGATGCACATCCAACTGAGCATTTCCTGACAGCTGACAATAATCATCCCGGCGATTAAATTTTCAAAGAAGCGTTGTATGTCTCAACCAATACCCTTGATGTTTAAAGGTTCAATTATCCCAGACGTTCCGAGTAAACTCCAGTCAGACGCAATACACTCTAAACGGGAATAGAACAAAACAACATTCTGCAGGAAATACATTTGCTGCTTCTAACCCTAGCCTTTTCACATAACAGCCCTACAACTACTCTCTTGCAGCAAAATACCTAACAGCAGTCGCCGCCTTATGTTATTTAGAATGAACTTCAACAGCCAGCTGCCGAGCATAGTACATCATAGTCCTGAAAAGGGGGAAGAATGAGATCTCAGCAGTCAGCACCAAAACCTGAAGTGGACACATGACAAAACACCGGCGCATACCGCAACATACCCCCATTACAGGCGGCAAAAAAACGAGGCCAACAGCCCCTCATTGTGTCATTCCTTTGCCCTGTGAAGCAAGCTTCGCTGCCACCTCCTCTTCTGATAAAGGCAGGTAGTAAATCCTTGGAGAAGATTGGGTCTTCTTGAAGAGATCATCAAGTGTCACAACAGGTGGTTCTGCCTTCTTTGGGGTGGGTGGAAGCCTCTCCCTTGCTGATCCTGGGTCAGATGTAGGAGGCTTAGCAAGGGGTGGCGGAGGTGGCAATTGCTCCCTAGGTGCAGCAGCTTGTCGAGGTGTACTTTGGTTAGCCTGAGCTTGTTGAAAGGGTGGCTCCTTTGGTGTAACAGGGCTAATAGAAGCTGCTACTGGGGGAGGGGGTTCAAGCTTGAGCTTCACTTCCTGAGGATCAACAAATTCAGCAACCAAACGATTGCCATTGTTTGGGGGCCACTGCAAATTGTAGACAGCATCCCGAGTAGCCACAGCTTCCTCCACTGACGAATACTGCAAGATGGGGGTCATGTAAGCAAAGTCAATGTAACCACAAGCTCATATCCATCGCTGCCACTGTGAATGTATTTTCAAATAACAGCCAGCCTTACACGCACTAATAAGTGCCATAAATTAGTCTGGTACAGAAGACGTTTATAGAATCAGTTTAAGTTCTCTGATCATTATGCTCAGGATGATCTATTATTAACTTTGAAAGGGATGGTCAATTACCAATGAGTACCACTTGTAAAGAATTCCCATGTCAAAATGTTGCATTATAAGCATGATGAACACATCCACATTTTAGTCAAAAGGAGCATGTATGTTTTTGCAATTCAAGATGATACAGTAACAACAAAAACTAAGAACAATTATAAGTTTAAATAGCAAGGGAAACATACTGTAACATAGCAGTGGGTCTTGATATGATCCATCCAGAAGCTACAGACAGATCCAGTTGTACCAAGAAGCTCTTGCACAGCCTTCAGGGTAAATGGCCGTACAAATCGGTCAATTCTCAAGGAAGTTGTAGCAGGTTTCTGAGGTGGTGGCACTGGAAGACCAAAACAAAGGACAAGCAGTTAGATTATAGGATTTTGACTGAATGTGCAGTGTTGAGAACAAAAGGATCAGAAGAGCGAAGGACTCACCAATCCGCTCCTTTGGGGAACCTCCACTAGCTGTTGAATCAGACCTGGCAAAAGAACGTTCCAAAGCAGGCTGAAAAGTTTCCTTAGGAGCATCAGAACCACTCAGACGCAATGGTTGTCTCTCTGGAACTTTGGCACCATCTGCAGTCCATCGACGCTGACGTTTGATTGGCTCAGCATTTGCAACAGTTTCTTCAGCTGCATTCAGCATTATATCAAAGCATGCTCAGCTGCAAATTTAATTCTAAAAAACTAAATGATCTTAGGCACATTGCTTCAATGACAATCAGTATATTACTACGCTTGTGTAAAGCAACATTAAAGTGATTAAGAAAATGTTAAACAACAAAGATAAAACTAATCACACAATAAAGCCACAATTTGATCAAATTATATAAGATTGAAGAGTTCTAGTTCATTCTGTCAAAAACAACAGCACATGACCTCACATAAAGAAAAACATTACATAGCATGTGCCTGTCCTAGCTGAATCAACCCGTGAACAACTTAATGGAAGTAGAAAATCACTTTCAAACACACAAATTTCATGTGGACAAAAATAATATGTTCAACAAAACAAAATTTCAGAGGAAAGCATGTGATATCTTTGTGGACACCAAAGCATTCTGCATATCCATTATGCAGTAAAACTAATTTCCTGTTGAAGAAAAATAAAGCATTCTGTTGAAGATTTGCTATTAAAAGTGAAAATTTGTTTCCATGACTGCAAGGTTCTAATGACCAAAGAAAATCCAATAATAATTTGTGCAACATTTGAAAACAAGCACAACGTGCAGGGACATTCTGATTCATGGTGGATAGTAATCCACACGAGGCTGTGCTGAAAATATGCAGTTTAAGGAACAATTAAACATAAAGGGGTTGTCAGGAGATAAACCTTCAAGTTTCCTCTTTTCATTTGAAGCTGCTGCCTTTTCTTCAGCTATAACTTCTTTTGTATCAACAGAGGAACCGTCAGCAACAGAATCAGGGAGTGGCACCTCTTTCACATGATCTGAGCTAAGCTCAGATTTTCCTCCAATATCATCAGATTTAGTGCTGGAATCAACTTGCTTAACCTCCGCCACATCCTCGTCCATTGACTCATCACCTGAACTCCTGTCTAAATTTAGTTTCTCTGGAGAGCCACCTTCATCCACATTAGCTGTGGAATCTATGTCCTCCAAAGATGACTGGTTTTTACCCAGATCTTTGTCATCATCCAACGGCTGCAAATCTCCACCTATGGAAGTAATGCCAGAAGATGGTTTTGCCATCTCTGGCTTAAACTCTAGTTCTAAATCAAAATTATTAGCATTCAAGTTATCCTTTATATTATTCTTTCTGTTAGTTGATATATCATCGCTAGAAATTGACTCACACTTAATTGGAGACCCTAAATCAGGGGTAACCTCAGATACCTGAACATTTGGTTTTGGTGTGATAGGCTTGCAATCCTCGTTCATGAGCTCAGAATCTTTGCACTCGTCAGCATGCACTGAAGTATTGTCACCCAAATCATTAAGAACCAGCTTCTCTTCATCATTGTTTATTGGTGAAATTGCAACATCAGTATCCATAGTATCAGCATCAGTTGGGATGGCATCCACAGGTGTTAATACAGCATCCTGTTGTTGAGCTTTGTTGGCTTCAGTAGCATCTGTCTTGACATCAGAAGAGGTCATGTCTGACTTCACATCAGCACTGGTCATATCATGGACACCAATTGTAACATTGGCACCAACATCTTCAACAACAGGTTCAGTATTACTTTCAGCATGAGGGCGTTCTTTCTGGACTGTGGAAATGCCTCCTGCAATTGATTGTGGCTCTTCTCCTTTGTTTGTTGGCACCTCGCTTAAGGGAGCTTCATACGTTGCCACCACATTGACCTTCGGGGGCTCTTCAGAAGCTGAAACCTCGAATTCCTGGCTAACTTCTGTGGTAGGAAGTGCAGCTTCCTGAGTTACTTTAACCACTGTTTCCTTGTGAACTTCTGTAATAGCAACTGTAGTCTTCTGAGTAACAGTCTGTGTTTCAGGTGACTGATTAGCAGCTGGATTCAGTTCAACATCTTCATTGGCTTCATCAGATGTTTTTTCGCTCTCAATTGAATCAAAGAGTCGTCTCACAAGTTCCTCTTTCAAGCCTTTAACAGGGAGCTTCCTCTTACGGAGTTCGTCCTTCAGATCAGTAACTCTCCATTGATCAATAGGCCGGTTGTTTAGCACAGGGTATGATGACATCGTAACTGCCAACAGAAGAAACCAATAAAAACCAAAGTCTCCATGATCAGATGACAATGATTTGATGGGTAGCTTTGCAAGCATGTATAAATTAGAAAATGGCATCCAGTGTGAGGATAACTATGACCAGGGAGTACACGTCAGTGACACAACGATGTTATTTTCCAACTCGTGCAATCTTTCTAGTGTTATATCTATGGACTATAAATGTATAATTCTGTTTGACAAAATAGATGAATAAATCTAATTCACCAACTGATATATGAATATGAAATAACTCATGAACAGCGATATCATAATTCATAAATGAATTCAACAAAGTATACCATTCCACTTCTATACCATAACACCTGACCCTAAACGCTAGAAATGGGACTGAAGGGCATCCGAATAGGACTCACCAAACAACCCGGCGCCGAGAGATCAAACGCCAGAGACGGATGGTCACTACCCTTCACCGAGACGCCAAAACCCTAGTCCAGAAACACGCAGCCGTCAGATCAAACACGAACCCTAAAATCCCACACACAGAGAGTGGGGGAAAGAGCCGATTCCGCTTACCAGACGCCGCGGATCCTCCGATGCCACGCGCTCCTGAAAGAAACAACCAAAAAAAAGCACCCAGAGAAAATTTCCCCAGAAGAAAATCTCGCGAAATGGAAGCGGACGACGGCAAAGCCGGGAGGAAACGAAGGGGAGGATAGATTGGAGGAGAACCGGGGGATGTCACTGGGGGGAGAGGGTGGATGTTGCGCCTCCCCGCGCGGATGTGCGTGGAGTTCTAGGGTTTGGGCCGCGCGGCGCAGGGGGGAGGGCGAGCGAAGCGAGGAGAGGAGGATGTGCGGGGCGGGCGCGTGCGGCGCTGGGACAGCAAGAGGCGAGGGAGGGGTTTGCATCTTTGTAGCGGCGTGGGGCTGAGTAGCTGACAGATGGGGTCCACGTGGAACAGATACGCCTTATCGCTTACAGATATGGAGGTAGCTTTCGTGCACGAGACACGTATTTCTCTTCGCAGGTGTAAAATTAAAAAAAATGAAAAATGGAATTGGACTGTTTAATTTGAGAGAATTGCATATATGCAAAGGTAAGAAGCCAGAAAAATATTCTATAGCGGCTTTGTAAAAATACATCATGGTGACAGCTTCTTTGTAATTTTATAAAAAAGGCCATAATTGCGCTTGTCTACTGAGAGAAAACATTGTTTATTGATATATGGGATCGAAGAGAATCTTGCCACAGTTTATGACAACAACCAAACATCTGCTAATTTAGTCTACCCTTCTTCTACCCTACTATATAATTGACGAGTTGTGGATTGGATACATCGTCTCTATGGTAAATCTCAGCCATTCATTTGAAATCATCTACCATCTAAAAAAATCTCAGCCATTCATCTTTATTATGTTAAAAATAAAAAATATTAAATATTAAATCTCAAATCTCAATCAATCTTTATTCCAGCGAAATTATCTAATCTAATCATTTCTCCGCTAATCTCTCTCCTCTGATTTCACGAACAACCTCACAAGCTTTCCTTTTTCTTCTCTCCTTTTCCCCTCTCTTCCGGCTCCAACTGGGACTCTTCTATGGCGGCCGCGTGCGACACGACATAGGCGCGGAGTCGAGACCAGACGTTGGGCTCAGGTAGGTTGCGTGCGTGCGTCCGTCCGCCTCAGATGGTCGGAGGCGGCGGCGGTGGGGGAGCGAGCCTGGGTCTCGACCTCTCGGCGATGATTCAGGCGACGGTTGTAGGGCTGGTGCTGTTCTCAGTAGCCTTCATCGTCGTCCGCAGCGCCGCGTCGCGGTACTTCATCGTCGACGCCACGGGGTTCGCCGCCTCCCACGACAATCACGGACGACCCGATGCCACCGCGTTGGGAGCAGCAGCCCACGGCTGCTCTCGATGTCACCATGTGGGGTGCAAGCTCGTGCAGTACTGGTGCGTCCTCTCCTCCCCCACTTCTTTCTTTACCCACTGTTACTTGATGTCACATATGATCTTACAGTCTCATCTAGTTCCTACGAAATTATCGTTTCTTTTGTGTAATTCCAGGTGCAGGCAATGGTACCAGGATCTTGCATGATTCTTGGTCAGGCCCAGGTTGTCCTGGCTGTGAGTTGTGATTCTAACTGTTGTTTCTTCATGTTCTTAGGAAATTGGTGTTTGGGATAAGTAG
>KE371329.1:455542-469239 GCA_000418225.1 Zizania latifolia
AGAAAATCCCACTGTCCGCTATATCTTAGCAGATTGATGTTTGACAGCAACATAGTAGTCAGTAACTGTGCTTATGTGTTATGGTGAGTTGGTGACTGAGAGGCAACACTTATGGGCTATTTTTAAAGTTCTCTAGACCTAACGAGGATCTGTACAGAGATACTCCATCTAGTTTCATAAAGCAAGTCATTTTAGACTTATATCAAAAGTTACCTAAAGCAAGTCGTTTTACACTTTATTATGTATTTTGGACGTTTATATCTTTGAAGTAATCTTTACTCTTGCATTGTATTTAATAAGGGTAAACAAGAAAAATACACACTAATTAATTACTTCTTGGTATCTGAAATCATGTCCAAAATGACTTTCTTTTGTAAACAGGAGGGAGTACAAACAAGAAGCACATAGAATTATGTGAACATTAATTTCAAGTCAGATACTCCCTTCGTCTCACAAAGACTTGATTTTTAGCAATTCTCAAGCAAATTAATAGCGTGGAGAAATGACTTAGGTGACCCTCATTAATTATGTTAACTCTAATTTCTAGGCTTGGTTAGCTGGAACTCATTAGTTGCACACGGATTAATGAAAGAAAATAAGCTAAAAATCAAGTCTTTATAAGATAAATTTTGAATGCTAAAAATCAAATCTTTGTGGGATGGAGGGAGTAATAAATACATGTTTTTATTTATCTTATTATTCGCTTAAGTTCAAAATGATTACTGTCTTTTGATTTTACTATAGCATTAACGCATACACACTAATAGTTAAACTCGATTAACCTTAAGTATAGCAAAGCACGGCTAAACCAAACAGCCCCTAAAAATCTAAAATTCAGATGAAGTTTCCTATGAAAAGCAATAAAACCTCTCTTGGGCCTTGCGCTCTTGCCTTTTCATATAACTCCCTGATGAGTCGTGGATGCGTCATGCAGCAGGCCGTGATTCCAAATCCTCAAACCGCCAACCCAGACCCAGAATCGAAATCGATTTCTGGTCCAAACGACCCCTACGAGTGGAATTTTCAGTCATATTTAATACAACTAAAATAAAAATATGCATAGTAATGAAAAATTTAATTTTTCATGCTAATTAATTATTTCTTAGTACGATAAAACCATATTCAAAATGTCAATAATTATATAAGTGAGGAAGTATTAGTTTTGGGGTTTAGTTTCCGTGCTCAGGCCAAATTCCCGCTAGCTACCTGCAGGCCGGCCCAAGTGCCCAACCGCGCATGCCCGGACTGTGCTCGACAGCTTTAATTGCTTAAGCATTTGGATTCTTCAGATTCAAATTGATTAACCACTTCACGGAGCTTTAATTTTGCCAAGCAAGCATGCCTTAGGCCCTGATAGACTAAAACTAATAGTTAGAACTAACTGTTAACTGGCTAAAAATTAGTCATGTATGTTTGGATACTTTAGATTAATAGGTGGCTAAAGTCGATTTTGTCCTGCTACAATAATTGTGCTATAGTAGTGTAGGAGGCAAAATAGTCCAATGATCCCTATTAGCTCAAATTAATTTACTTTTGTAGACTAATGGGCTAATCATTAGTTATCCAATGAGTTAATAGTTAGTTCATCAATTAGTTACACTGTTTGAATAAATTAGAACTAATTTTTAGTTGCTAAGTATTAGTTTATGTGATCCAAACGGGACCAGTGGTTACCATATATGTATTACCCCCTTTCACCTCTGTTTTTTTATCGGTTCACTCATTCCACATAATTTTATATCTAAGTTTTTTTAAAACTCGTTAAATCTAGTTCTAAAAAATCATGATCTAAAGTTGTTAGGTAAGTCAATGTTTGGTTCGTTGGATAAAGTTAGATGAGATCACCGTATCTAGTTTTTAGAATAGGTAGAAGATGTTTGGCTCGTGCATGAGCTAGACGAGAGCATCCACTTTAAGAAAATATTCTTTTAAGATGGTGAATAAGTTGATCTAAAAATTTTATCGGATGGACTTATCCACCTAGCACCAACGACCGTACCCACGCCTCACCACCAGCTGCCCCTCCTCCGCTAGCTCCCCCCTCACTACCGGATTGATTGACGATTGGGCAAAGGGACGGCGACCGGCCTCTTTGCTAATTTATTTTATCCAACCAAACAAAAAATAGAGGATATTATCCACCAAACTAAACTAAAAAAATTATCATATCTAACAAAAATTAAACAGTTCTATCTTATCTATCCTTATCCTCTAACTAAATACTACCTAAACCGTCTATTTTTTAATTTAGACTCAAAACAAAAGGTTAATCCATTTCAATTTATTATACAAACTCTTTTAAGCTGCAACTCTGACCAAGAGACCTGTTGAAGTGGCGACATTAAACCAAGTGTGATGCGATGCAATTCCTTGTCTGTTAGCTATCCTTTTTCCAAGCCCGCCTGATGCCGCTTTCATGCAAATCGAAGAACTATGAAAGCATGCCCTAATATAACCAGCTTCTGCACATCAACGAATGTACCCAAGAGTGTGATCCTCCAGCAAATCATGATACAACACCTCTACCTGTGCGTTTCTGCCCCCCTCTCTCTCCTGTTCATCCAGACGCCTCCTCTGTAGAATCTGATCTTATGCGGCACTGCTGCCCACTAACATGTGTCCGCATGGGTCTCGGCTCTCCTGACCGACTCGACAGTGGACAAAGCCCCAATCCACAACCTGGTGTCCATGCTTGGTTCAATGCTTCTGCATGTTGGTCGCATCACTGCGTGCGTGTATGTGGCCAGGCAAGGTCATGTCAGGTCAGGTCAGTCCACTTGCACACATCTCGTCTAGCTCCTGGAACGCACCATGCATGCGTGCATGCATGCATGCATGCTTTTACGCTGTGAAATTCTGCTGGCCGCTCCCGGCAAATAAAGCTATACGGTAGGCAGATGATTGATCGATCCATCCTCTCGCGTGACTGATCATTCAGGATTCATCCCTGTGTTTTGCTGTTATACTTTCCTGCCTCTGTGCTGCGTGCTTTGCTTTACTTGTTGCCCACAATGCTTCCCATCAGACATCAGTCCAGCATCATGAGCAGAACAAGGCTTTTTTCGTCAGGAAAATCAATCATTTGTTGCTTAGTTTCGATTATTTGCCATCCAAAATTTTCGGTGTTGAAAATCACATGACCTAATTCAGTCGACGGCCAATCAGGCGACATGATGAATTCACAAGTTCATGTCAATTGTCCCTATGAATAGTAGATTGTACTAATCAGCTAATCATTAGAAAGTGGAATGCACTTCTGCACCGTGAACAAGAAAGGTGATATTTGCGGACAAAACAGCAGCAGTGTACTGGTGAGGAAACAGTTCAGATCTTTGCATAGATTGCAATGCATGTATCGATCTTACAGGCAGTTTACCAAATTCACTGTGTGTGGCGGTGTCAAATGTGTATGTATATCATGCAAATTAAACTGGGTACCTTTACGAGTTACGGCCCAGTTTGGAATGCACGCGGGATTTTCATGGAAAATTCGGAGGGAACAATTAAATTAGTTGAGGAAAAGGGCATTTGCTTATCACAAAAGAATCGAAACATCCATGAAGAATTGCAGCGAAAGAAGTAGTTTCTCTGGAAAAGTCCCTTTTTATCAAAGAAATAAACAGATCCAAAGCTCTGCGGCATCACATCCATCAATGGACAATGGACAAGACATAGAACACCAAAGACCACGACGCAATGCTACACTTGACCAGATTCTTTGGAGATATGAGTTCGTAATCAGTCGCCCCACAAGCTTGTCAGCTGTCACTACGCTGCATATTTTCTCTCATTTGAAGTAAGCACAGATCCCCTGTTACAACATTAAACCTTCACAACCCACAGCTCACAAGTCACAAGAGTAGTCTTTCTCAAGACTTAGCTAGCACAGTGCCATTTCCTCCTCCTCTCTCTCTCTTTTGTGGGTTCAGTTCCTTTCTTGATCTGTTTCCTTGAGGGGATCTTTCTTGTTGAGTTGCCCCTGCATGCCACAGTTGTGCCTTCCTTGAGAGGCTTTTGCTTATGACTAGTGCTAAGCATTGTGCACCTGACAGCTATGGCATTCTGGCCTCCCTCCTTTTGCAGGTGCCCATAAAACGAGATATGTGATCTGATCATGCAGAGATCAGAACATAGCTTTCCTGGCACAGATATGTAGTGAGATCTGAACTGTGAAAGTCCACAGGTGATAAATATCTGAACTTACCTTCAAATGCCACTTCCATAAGCCATCAAAGGCACCGGTTTTCTCTCCTCCTTTTGCTTTCAAGGCTGCATCTGATGACCTCTTTTCAGATTTCTGGCTTTGGCTGTCACTGCCAAACGAGCAGCAGATGCAGATGCCTCATGCTGTCATGCATGCATATATACGGGTCACCTCACACTTGCTTCCCTTCGTGTTGTTTGTTTTTTGCAGTTAAGTGTGACTCCTCAGTTCTTCAGAACTTGCTGTCAATGGGAGGCACCTTGGAGTGCTTGGCTGGCCTGTTCACTGGTGGTGGAGATCACCATGGCCACAAGAACAAGACGATGCAGCTGCAGACTGTGGATCTGAAGGTTAGGATGGACTGTGAAGGGTGTGAGCTCAAGGTCAAGAATGCCCTCTCCTCCCTTAAAGGTTCTTCTATAGTTCTACCTCTCTTATCTTGTTCTTTCAGATCAAGAACAATCACAAGAGATTGATGCAGTTGATGTTTTGATTGATCCAATTTCTTTTCAGGGGTTGAGTCGGTGGAGGTAAGTAGGAAGCAGCAGAAGGTGACGGTGGCCGGGTACGTGGATGCCAGCAAGGTGCTGAAGAGGGCGCAGTCCACGGGCAAGAAGGCCGAGCTGTGGCCCCACGTGCCCTACGGCGCGGCCTATGACAGGCGGGCCCCGCCCGGCCACGTCAGGAACGCGGAGGCCTCTGCCGCCTACGTGTCCGGCCACGCCGGCGGGGCGGCGGACCGGCTCACCAACCTGTTCAACGACGACGACCCCAACTCCTGCTCCGTCATGTGACGAGAATGCAGAGCAGATCAGACTACATTTGGAGCTTTGAACTTGAGTTTGGCTGCCTGCATGTAGCGATTGAATAAGTTTGCTTGCTAGTTAATTCTACTAGGTAGTAAAAAATAGTACATTTTTTTGATCCAGTAAGTGATGTAGACTTGATTTGCGGAAGAGTTTGGAGCATTGTTTGTTTGTGTCACCTATCAATTTATGTATGTCAAGTCTAGTGTGATGTACTATTATCGAGTAATCCTATCCCTTGTAAACTTTATTTTTAGCAGTTCTAAAAGAGATTAGTACTTTATAGAAATGACTTAGTCGTAAGGTTGTCGATAATATTCTCATATCAGACAAGAGATTAGTACTTTATAGAAATGACTTAGTCACAAGGCTGTCAATTCTATTCCCGTATCAAACAGAATTAGCCAATACATGTTATTTCAATACCCAATACGGTATATATCAAGTGAGTACTGTTTTGATTGAGATGCCAGCATTCCGATCAATTCTAACCGTTTTAGCCAGAATTTGCTACACCAGCCGTTTCAGTACCGACCAAAATCACATGTTATATAAACCCAGCCTAATAGCCACGTGATGACATTTTATTAGTCGTGCAAAACTGCAAAAACATAGCCTGCTAGCCAAAAAAAAAAAAGAACAAGCGGCGGCGGCTAGCGAGCAAGCCAGACGAGGCTGACGAGCAACGGCGCCATGGCGACAGGCAAGCGTGCAAGCAAGAAGAGGCAAGTAGACAAGTAGCTATTTAGCTACACACAACTCCAGTGCGAGATGTTGCTCCGCTGCAAGCTCGACAGGCAAGAAGAGGCAAAAGCGAGTTAGCAAACAGTATGCTTGTTTTGTTGTTGTTCCATGCTTCCATCATATCTATGTTTTTTAGTGTTTCTAACTTTCTATGCATTTACTCAAGTTAATTTCTTTGCTAAAATGCTAGATCATGGCCTCAAATTTAGCCCTTTTTGTTGTCATAAGAGAGAGTTTGGGCCAGAGAATGTAGTTCAATTTATCAGTGACAACAATACAAGCTACAAAGCTGCTGGACAGGCACGGCAACATAGGTCTTTTGGTCTCCCTGTGCTTCACATTGCATTGATCTAATGCTTGAGAACATATCTGACCTAAGACATTTTCCTTCCATTGGTGAAACCATCGAAAAAGTGAGAAAGATAACTAGATTTGTTTATAATTTATAACCATTCTTGGGTCTTATCGCTGATGAGGCAAGATTTCATAACTGATGGAGTTACGTCATCCTGCTATTACGTCGGGCGGCCGAGAGATGAGGGCGAGCAGCATACGAGGAAGGCGACAACAGCTAATGGAGGATGTGGATCAAGGGCGTGTATGTGATATGTCTTTTCAACGGTAAAGAAGATTAAAAAGAATTAAATCGGTAGAAATGACAAAAAATAAGAGCGCTAAACTTTTGGATGCCATTTAGTCAAAGCCAAATTTTTGAGTGACAGATGATCGAGACACATAATTTAGAGTAACAAATGATCGTTTTTTCATGCAAGTTTTGATAATTTGCCACATAAAAGTTTTATTTGTTTGATTATTTATCACACATATAAATGTATATAAAATTATCTAAATCTACTATGATTCAAGTCACAAATAATCAAAACCATTTTCCGCCATTAAATATTCTGTAGGTTTTCCCACCAGAGCGGAGAAGGGAGTCAAGGGACGGCACCTCGAGCCGGGCCGGGCCAATCTTCAGGCCGGGACCGAATAGAGCCTTAGCCAAATATACAGGGTGATGCTTTCATGTGTTTTTATAAAATAAGGTAATAACTAAAAAGTAGAAAGATCCTCTTGGCCTATGTGATATTTTTTGTGTCTGAACATTTTTAGAATAGTATTGTAGAAATAAATTTCAAAATATCTTGTTTTTAAGACTAGAACTTTTGCTCGTGCCATTAAATTTGGCGTAGCAACCACTTCCTGCCAAGCCAGTTTTGATGGCGTGGCTACAACCTCATCATGCCACGATATTTTCGGGAGTGAAAGCTAACTTTCGAGGTGTGGCTAAAAAGATCTGGTTTTAAGATAGTTTGTCCAAAGCTTTTATTTTAAAATACTTTTAAAAAGAGGTTCAAAATATAAAAAAAATCGTCGAGCGAGAGCAGAAGTGCATCTTCCACTGCATGGTAGTATGGTACACCACACCTTGGATTCAGTTAGACACCGATCTCAGCTTAATTTGTATGATCAGTCTTGGGAAGAATCTTTCAGTGCATATCACCAGGGCGCAAAATCCACTTTCTCTAGAAAAATTTCAGATTCACTCATAAATAGAAACATTTCAGTTTCTTCACGTGAAAGTTTCTAGAGTCTAAATCAGATTTACTTACAAAATCGTTTGGTTATCAATGATTTCAACTCCAAATTCTCCTAAAATAAACTAGAATCGGTGTGAAATATCTATCTAAATAATTGAGAGAAACGTTTCTGACTTTTTACCGTCTGATACAGATTCTACTGATTCTTACCCGAATCAGAAAAGTTTCTCCTATCCAAACGGGGTCTTACTTTTGTATGTACTTTCTTAATATAATACAGTGTACTTTTATAGCCTAACCAGCAGCCTCAATAATGAGTATGGATGCAAATACACACTAAAAAATTAAGCTATTGATTTTATGTTTTGATCATGTATGTACTCCTCAGCTGAGTCTAATATAGTACACTCCTCACAATCTAACCAATAAGTCAGTTAAGAAAGTATACACGTATTAATCTAATTTTGTAGACGCTCCGTTGTACTCTAACTTCGTCACCGGATACAATAACTTCGTCACTTCAATACACTACAATGAAACTGCCCCCAGCAACACGTCTAGCGCCGTGCATCCCGGGCAAGACCGAGGCAGTCATCAGGACTGGACGAAGGCAATTCAATCCAAAGTGGGGACATTTAGGCACGCGCAAGTGTGGGCACTTGGCCAACTTGTGGATGAATCTGCACATGCTGTTAATGCATCGCGAGTGGAAACTAAAACTCAGTTTCTCTGCTTGTAACAATGTTATTCCAGGTGATTTTTCACCCTAACGGAGGTGAAAAATAATGGAAACGAGGAAAGCGAGGGGAACCACGGCATTTTGGGCGGCGTGAGTGACATAGGTTGCATTTCCCCTAAGAAAACCGTAGTTTGCATTTCGCGGTTATTCAGGACTTTTCCGATGTTTTCTCTCGAGGGGCAGAGTAGACGAATAAACTCTTGTATTTACGAAAATCTGAATTTTTACAAAGTTATTTTTAATCGAATTTATATTTTTATCTTATCGAGAAGGAGGTGCGACATGTAGGAGAGTGGTGCACCTGAAATTTTCCGAACAAATTTTAGAGCATATTATGTACTAAAATTCTCATCGAGGAATTAACCAAAATACATAATAGATAATATTGATAGTTAAAATATAAACCCTAAATTAAACAAATCATATCAATTAGGTTACATCACTTAACAGCTCATAAATAATAGAATTATTTCTAACAACAAAAAGGTAAAATAGCCTGTAAATTTTTCCGATTGTTAAGTACGATTGTCGACAGATGTTACCAGCATAATTTTAGAATACTTGATGATTTATCATCTTTAAAATAACTTATATTATTTATTATTTTAATCTATAATCATAAACTCGTATAATCACGCATGCTATAAAAATAACAAATAATAAAATATTCCAAACATTACTTTTATTTTTTTACTGTTTAGTAACACACGATGAAATCTCCCGGCAATTTCAACCACCTACTTCAACGGAATAATCCCGTCACGTGAATCGATAAGCCAGAAGCGAGCTCAACTCCTACCAGGCAACCCCTAGTCCACTAGTCTCAGCAGCCGCGGCCACTCATCACCGCGCTAGCTCAAGCACGCGAGCACCGCCGCCGCGCGCGCGTCCGCGTGGCCATGGCTCTCGCCGGCAGACCCGGCGGCATGGCGTGCCTCCTCGTCCTGGCCGTCGCCCTCGCCGTCGCCGCCGCCGTCGCGGATGGGGCGACCTCTTCCCCCTCCCCGGCCCCGGCGCCGGCGGTGGACTGCGCGGCGGAGGCCTTGAAGGTGGGCGACTGCCTGGAATACGTGTCCCCCGGGACCGCGGCGAGCCGGCCGTCCAAGACCTGCTGCGAGGAGGTGAAGACCACCGTCAAGGACCACGTCGCCGTCGGCTGCCTCTGCACCTTCGTCTCCGCCAAGCAGGCGACCCTCCCGATCAACATCACCCGCGTGCTCCAGCTCCCCACCGCCTGCGGCGCCGATAACGTCTTCAACAAGTGCCCTGGCCACGGTGAGCGCCATGCCCACACTTGCTCTTCTTCTCCCTAGGTTTACTTTCTTGATTTTTTCCAGTTTGATTTTCATCTCCAAACTATGCCTGCGCATCACAGAACTGCAGATTCGCAGTTTGTGATACACAATTTTGGTTCGATTTAACTTATTATTATTGTCTTTTTGTTTCCTTGCACTGGTTGTGCTATACATGTTTCGATCTCGTAGGAGGGGAAAACTAAAGTGAACTCACACACCTATGCAGGGTTTGCTCGAAGAGAATTGTCAAACAAAATTGTGTTAATTAAATTAGACCAGAAATTTAACTGAACTAGCTTAATTGGTTGATAATACTCACTCTTGACGAAAATGATTGGCCTTTCTAATTTAACTGAGCAAGCCTAGGCTCCTTCTAGAGAGTTTATAAGTTGGATAGAAAATAAAATTTATTATCCAAATAAACTATAAGCTTATGTTAAGAGTGATTTTATAGTTTTTAAGAAAGATAACAAAAAGTATCAAAATTAACGCTGAAAACTGTAGTAATTTTTGGTATCTCTTGAAGACCGTAAAATTTCCCTTATGTTAGATCCTATTGCTAAAAAAAACTCATATTTTGAGGTTTCTTGAGTTTATTTCCTTCTCTACTTCATCAAATATCAAAAAATATCATAAATAATGGTATTATTAATTAAATACAAAATAAAACAAGTTTATATGTAATATATTTTTTTTATCAGACTACACGTTCAACAAGCTCAAAATTTAGAAACTGTTTATAACCGGACAGCGAGCTTTATACTGTTAAGATTAAATTAACTATAAGCTAAATCCGTATAGAAAGGCCCTAGTTGGTTGATAACGACTAGGGAAGCATTGTTCTTTCACACGGGTATCTGTTCCCTTTGCAAACAAAGCAGTATATACTAGTTTTATATTCTCAAGTTTTCCACTAAGTTGTTGCTTTGCGATCGATTGCATGTGAATTCCGAATAACCAAAAGATAGAGACAGAGCCACAGAGGCATATGTGTACAAAGAAACTTTTACCATCCAAATCACGTCTTCCAGACAAACATATATACTAGTATTACCAAGTCTCCATGCGCATCATTTAAGCCATCTTGTAATTAAGTTTCCCAAGATTTCTTTTTCCTGGTCTCATTTTTCTTAAATCGGCAGGAGTAAAATTCCGCTACCAAAGCTTTCAAAAGAAAGCAACTAATTAATAGACACTAATAATTAACTTTATAAAAAAAATATTATGAATGGTCGTCTCTTTAATTGTAACCGTTCAATCGACAACATCCACTCTTATAAAACCCAGGAGGCCATTGTTGCCAATCAACATCATTATTGTTTACTGTAGCACAGTAACGCAGAATAACGACACTAGAGGCGCATTCTTATCTCATAGGCTTTCAAATCGCAATTGATCTGGAGCATCGGTCGTACTGTGTAGCACATGCGTGCCCTGAAAGGGACGCCACACTTCCCTAGATTAGAACAAGTAATTGATTCCTAGAGATCTGCACCGCCATCAAGTTGACAGCGCCAGTCACGGGAGCGTCGAGGCTGCCTGCAGCCAGCATCAAAAACATGATGCGAATTCTCTGTGCCCAAACTTGCCGTGTTGAATTCTGGCAACGTCGAGACAGATCGACAGCCACCACGTGCAAATGGCCCATCTGGCATTCATTCTGGCCGATCAGGACAGCCAGTCTGACTAGACATTTCAGTTAAGGGATGTGATAATTTATCGTCCCTAAGAATTAGCTTTATATTTTTATATTCTAATCTATATATCATTAATTTAAATGGATTTAGATATTATTGTCTCTATATATCATTAATTTAAATGGATTTAGATATTATTGTCTCAAAGTGACATCATAATTAAATGGTCATCTATGAATGTTAAATTATCAATTTTTCGTTGCAGACGCCCTAAACTGATTTTGGCTTCATATCTTGCTATTTCTGAATATAATAGACACTGTGCCTAGAAGTCGTGTTTCTGATGTATGTTGTGCCTCTCTTGTTACTTGCAGCACCTTCACCGTCGCCGGCAGCAGCGTCCAGCGGCGGCGGCACGTCTCCGAAAGGCGCCGCCGCGGCAAGGACCCCGGCTGTAGCATCGACAGCCGCCATCCTCCTCGCCGCCGCCGTGGCGTTCTTTCACCTGTAAGCTGAGCTGAGGAGCGAGGACCCATTTCTCAGCCTCTCCATTTGTTGTGTTAGTGTTACTCGCCGACTTTTTGTTGTGACACACGTGGTTCAGCTAGTGCCCTGTTCTTCGGAATGGGCAGTGATATGTATACTATTGAATCGATAATATGTATGTTACCATCCGCGCGTTCTTTCGTATCATTGCCATTGTTATTGAGTACTTGACCCAGATTACCGTGATGTAGCAGCTACTGCTGATACTTGTTGCTGCTTGTTCTTTTGTTGGGTTGCTCGTACATGTTTGGACCGCAGTAAGAGTAAATCCAAATTGAGAACTTGTTTTGAGAGATTAAGATTCTGAAAAACCGTTGAAAAAATTGTAAAATTGTTTGAGAGCCGAATAAGTATTAAAACAGAACCGGCCGCTCTAACAATGGCAGGTTAATTTCTTTAACACAAAAGAATAAAAGTGACGTGACGCGCATGACACCTGGTTTGCTAGTTAAGTTGTACATGAAATGGTCTGGATCAATCAAGGACGATATATCACGTCCAAGAGTGCCGTGCTCCGCCGATCAAACTGCGACATGTGCACCGACGCGGCACGTAGCACGCACACGCACACGCACGACACATCCAGTGACCACTCACAGCCCAACGTTGGGGATGCATGATATATCGGATTATTTCGTCTGACTGCCTAGTTAACAGGCCTCCCTCTGTCTACTTACCTCTAACTTTATAACTTTGTTAAAAAAACTTTATTTCTGTTTTTTATTTATCATCAGTTCGTAAATTAAAATATGTATTCTCACAATACCTTCATATGTACTTGTTAACTAACATTTTATAATATTATTTTTTTATTAGCGAGAATTTTTAATATTACTATTAATTTATTAACTTTATCTGTAAAATATACTTTTTTGTAAATGTAGGGACTAGGGAGTAAATGGGATAAATAATAAGTAGACGTGTTACCTTTTGAAGGTAACAGTAGACGGTAGATGTTTGAACTCTTTTATCAAATAATTTATTGGTGTATAGGAATAAATTTAATGTTAAAATGTTAATAAATTATTTAAAAACTTTAAACTTTTTATATAAACTATATAATTTAAGAATAGAATAGTGTGCCACATGATAGTCTAGACTAATTATGTCCGCATTAGAGCATCTCCAAGAGAAACTCTAAATAATTTTCTTCCCTAAATTTTAAAGATTATAAACTAAAAAATAGCTTCAACAGATACTTTAAAAGACTCATAAAAATGAGGTGCTCCCTAAATCTTCCTCCATTCTCCCTACTTGTAGGGAGCGACTCTCATTTCCTATCCGCTTTAGTCTCACCTATCGATAATACAAAATATACAAATAAAAGGAAAGATGAGATATTTAATAAGTCGGGTCCACCTGTCAATGATACAAGAGTAAAATATAGAGAATATGATATTGAGAGTCTGTTGGAGAGTAATAAGATTTAGAGATTATATTTTATTAGAAGGACTCCCTATATGAGATTTTAGAGAACAAAAATAGCAACTCTCTTGAAGATGCTCTTATTGGTTAAAAGGCCGGAGAAACAAACAGGGCCATAATTGTAGTCGATATCAAACTAGTAAGCAGTAACCCACATATGGAGCGATCAATGGATATATGGTGAGACCAACAAAGTCTGGTCAAACCGACCAAATTACGATCGCCGTTTCGATCGGGTCTGCCCGTTACGATCGATGGCGACGCGAATTGAATTTGTTAAGAAACCGATTTCGGTTACCGTGAAAATCGAAGGTCGGTTGGACATGCTTATCTATAGAGGTTTTTTTGGTTATAAATAAAGAGGTCCTCCCTCATTGTATTCACTGAGAAATCATATCAATAAAAAATTAGTCTGTTTCCCCTACATACTGTCCCTCGCCCGTTGTCGAAGCTCTAGACTACGTAGGTAGCAGAGCAAGGTTTCTCAACACGTTATCAGCACGAAGCTCTACGTGGAGAGAGAAAATGATCTACCGCAATCGACAGTATGTTCACATCAAATTACTGTCCATATTGTATTTACTGATTAGATCTAATCTACTATCTAGAGCACAGCATGATGGCAAACTATACAGCATGGCCACGAGCCAGCCGCCCTGAAAGACGTTGTGATAGCAGCTATCAGATGTGCCAACCTGCATCGCGCCCGCATGCGCCCCAACGACGTTGCGCTGCACGGCCGATGCCACTGCACCGTCGC
>KE371329.1:469649-480216 GCA_000418225.1 Zizania latifolia
ACCGCCGCCCGCATGCCGCGCAACGCCGCCGCCACCTACCGCACGGGCTAGCGTGCCTAGGAGCCTGGCGGCTAGGGGTGGAACCCTAGCTGCCGCGCCTTACATGGGCCTTATGGGCCGACGCGACCAGGAAAGAAAAAGGCAGGCAGAAAAGAAAAAGAAAAAGGCAGAACTACAGAAAGGCCCCTAGATTTCTGAAAAATCATGCAAAAGGTCCTCAGATTCGCTGCAAAATTCCGAAAACACTTTTTCTTATATAAAAGTACATCCAAAATCCGAATTTCGCGTCCGTTTTTTCTATTTAAGCATTCCTTTTATGTATTGTTATTGTTTTATTGATCTTGCATTCAATACATAGTACAGTAATTGTTTAAATAACTGTAGCATTTTTCTTTCTTTATATCTAGCACTTTGATGCAAGATTACCGGCAGTAATTTTTTACGTCACTAAATGTATATGACCGGCATCGCTACCAAGGAGTTCGTGGAGCTGAGCGCAGATGGTTGTAACTATCTGACCTGGGCATCGGACGTTCGGATTGTACTTGGAGCCTAGAAGCTCCGTACTGCTATTAGTCTTGGGGACATGAATGCACCTGTACCCACGTCAGAAGAAAATGATCAGCCACTTTATTTTCTCCGGCACCATCTCTCATCCACCCTGAATGATGAGTACATGACTATGACTAATGCAAAGGCACTATGAGACGCTCTGAAGGACCGTTTCGAGCGCCTCAAGAACACCATTAAGCCTCTCGCAGAGCAAAAATGGCTCTGACTCTGATTTTATGACTTCAAGTATGTTAGAGAGTTCAACTCCTCATTGCACAGAATCTGCACACTTCTGAGTCTCTGTGGAAAAGAGATCTCGGATGAGGAGAAAATTGAAAAGACACTCTCTACCTTCCACCCGAATGCGATGGAATCCGCCCGCAACCACTGTCAATCGAAGTACACGAAGTATTCAGAATTGATTGACGTACTGCAGCTCAGCGATGTTCAGGACAAAGTCCTAAAGAAGAACTTCGTTTCACAGACGCAAGGAAAGAGCAGTGACCCTGAAGTCAATGCTAATTCGTACAAGGTGTGGAAGCCTCGTCAGAAGAAATGAGGCATGGGAGGCAAGAAGATCGCATTTAAGAATAAGTCCAGTGATGATAAAGGCAAGATGACCAAGAAGATTATCAAGCCCTATGGTGAGTAGGACCAGACGTGCTTTAAATGTGGTGCCTAGGGCCATTGGTCCCAGATTTGCAAGGCTCCAAAACACATCGTGGAAGAATACTAAGAAAAGAAGAAAAAATAGCTTGAAGCTCACTTCACCATTGCAGTGAGGACACTACCATGGTCGAGAATGCAACATCTCCCATGTCTAGTGACGTCCTTCTTAATTTCTCGGTAGATAAACTTTTCATGATGGTGATTGAGCCTATAAGTGCAGCCGCAGCTGAAGAAGCAGAACAAAAAGCCATAGAAGCAGAAGTGGCTAGCTTCTTCGCAGACTTTTTCTAGAATTAGCGTCTTTTAGTCATCATTGCTAGATATTAAAGTTATAATTTTTATTTGTAATCTCTAGAAGAGCAAACTTTTGTTAGCACATTATTTCAGTATTTATTTCAAGTAGTTACTTTACCATTGTCGCTTTCTTCCTCGCACATATGGTTATTTACTGCTTTATTATAGAATTGTTTGTGTGGCACCCAAGATGGAGGAAGTGTGTATTGTGGACAGCGGAACCAAGAACACTATCTCAAGAGAAAAACAGTATTTTCGCACTATTAGAAGGAATGCTAGAAATGTTATGACCATCGCTGGCAGCGATAATTGCATGGTAGGCTCCGGAAATACCATGGCCATACTACCTATAGGAACAATTTTACACATTAAAGAAGCATTATTGTACCATGAATCTACTCAAAATCTCTTAAGTTTTAAGGACATTCGCGCTAACAGTTTCCATGTAGAAACTAGTGAAGAAGATGGTAGAGAGCATCTACTCATCACTAAGCGTGACAGTGAAGTAAGAACACTAGAAAAACTTTTCTCTATGAGCAGCGGGCTATACTACACTCGCATTAGAACACCCGTAGTGTTTACTACTTTAAAGACTGTTTTTCGTAGCGCAGAATTGTTCTCTCTTTGGCATGATAGATTAGGTCACCCTGGTTTTAGAATAATGAGAAACATAATTACTAACAAGCAAGATCATAGCATAAATGTAAAAAATTACCCGAATCATGAAGATTTTGTGTGCCCTGCATGCGCCACCGAGAAATTAATAATAAGACCATATACCTTAAAGGTACAGAATGAAATCCCTGCATTTCTGGATAAAATCCAGGAGGATATTTGTGGTCCTATTCAGCCATTGTCCGGCTCTTTTAGGTACTTCATGGTATTAATAGATGTATCCTTAAAGTAGTCGTATTTATGTCTATTATCCACCAGAAATCATACCTTTACAAAATTAATCTCGTAGATCATACAAATTAGGGATGCATTTCCTAACCATCGAGTGAAGTCTATTAGAATGGACAACGCTGGTGAATTTACTTCTAAAGCGTTCGGTGATTATTGCACTGGCATGGAAATTAGAGTTGAACACTCGGTACCGCACGTCCACACTCAGAATGGACTGGCCGAAGCGATGATCAAAAGAATAAAATTTATTACTAGACCTCTGTTACAGCATAGTAATTTACCTGCTACATGTTGGGGACACTCAGTTCTTCATGCAGCAGCTCTCATCAATTTTAGACCATCTGCATAAAACATTCATTCGCCTATGCAATTTGCGCAAGGAGTGACCCCGAAGATTTCTCACTTACGTAAATTTGGGTACATGGTCTATGTTCCAATCCTGCCGCCATAACGAACAGCCATGGGACCATTGCGAAAGTCTAGGATTTATGTCAGTTATGAGACGACATCCATAATTCGATATTTATAACCCATGACAGGAATCTTGCAAACGGCCCGCTTCACTGACTGTATTTTTGATGAAAATAATTTTTTGATATTAGGGGGAGAAAATGAACCATTGAATGAAAAATGGCAGAAAATTATATGGTAGGCTGAAGGGATTGAAGCACATGACCATCGCACTAATGAAGTAAATGGCGAAGTATAGAAAATCATCGATTTGTAGAAATTAGCAAACGATCTGCCTGATCATTTTTGTGATATGAAGAGCGTGACTAAGTCGCATGTGCCTGCACACAATGCACCGAAGAGGGTCGAAGTACCACATGAAGGTACACTCAAGCTTATCCTAGGAGCTCCTAAAAATAACAAAAGGACAAAAACTTTGGCTCCTCACTCCACTATTAATTAGAGACATCTGATTAAAAATGGAGATGAAGGCTTACCACAGCCAATCACAAAAGTGCCCCAACGAAAGAATAAGGGGAGCCAGTCGAGAGCTGGCAGTGGTATGGAATCTCGAGAAGCAGGCATACCAGACCTGAATGTCCCCCTACAGGGAGAAACCGGCGAAAATACGCGCGCTGAAATCGACGCTGGTAAACTAAAGGAACTTGCTCCAGAATTGTAAAAGAACAGCAAGCAAGTATGTGAAGTGCCTGAATGCGCAACCCATGATGAAATAGCAATAAACTATGCAGAATCCAGAGGATCTTGGAATAGGGCAACTATAGTCGTAGATACATACTTCGCAAACAAAATTGCCACAATCTTATATCATGATCGTAAGCCTGCATCGCTTATTGAATATAGAAAAAGGTCTGATTAGAAACACTGGCAAAAGGCAATAACAGCTGAACTGTTATCCCTGAATAAAAGAGAGGTTTTTGGGCCCGTATGCCGCACACCTCCCCACATCCAACCAGTAGGATACAAGTGGGTCTTTGTTCGTAAGAGGAATGAAAGAAATGAAGTTGTGAGGTACAAAACCTGATTGGTTGCACAAGGTTTCACTCAACGATCAGGAGTCGATTATGAAGAAACCTATTCCCCGGTCATGGGAGGAATTACCTTTAGATTTTTTATCTCAATGGCAGTCAACTTGAAGTTAAAAATAAAATTGATGGATGTATTGACCGCATATCTATATGGAAATTTAGATTCTGAAATCTATATAAAGGTACCTGAAGGAATACCATTACCAAAACAAGACAGAGGGAATAGGCAGCTTTATAGCGTATAATTGAAGAAGTCGCTATATGGTCTAAAACAGTCAGGTAGAATGTGGTATAATCGCTTGAGTGAATTTCTCGGGAAGAGAGGCTACGTGAATAGTGAAGATTGCCCATGCGTATTTATACGGAGGTCCCAGAACGGATTCTGTATAATATCTGTGTATGTAGATGATCTGAATATCATCGGCACTAAAGAAGAAATTGAGGAAGCAAGCTCGTACTTGAAGTCTGAGTTTGAAATAAAAGACTTGGGTAAAACCAAATTTTGCCTTAGTCTGCAGCTAGAGCATGTGACTGATGAAATTCTAGTACATCAGTCTACTTATACTCAGAAAGTGTTAGAGCGATTTGGTTTTGATAAGTCATTTCCTTCTAAAACCCCAATGGTTGGTAGGTCATTGCAAGCAGACTAAGATCCATACAGACCTAGAGAAGAGGGGGGAGAAAATATTGGGACCAGAATTTCTATATTTAAGTGCTGTAGGTGCGTTAATGTACTTGGCTAACTGCACTAGGCTAGACATTATGTTTTGCAGTAAACCTACTAGCACAATACATTGCAGAACCTACCAAACAGAATTGAAAAGACATTAAGGACATTCTGCGCTACTTATATGGAAGTAAGGATCTAGGCCTATTCTACAGAAAGAATCAGGACCTAAGTCTGGTAGGATTTGTAGATGTCGGGTACCTGTCGGATCCGCATACTGGCAAATCGTAGACTGGCTATGTTTTTCTATGTGGTAGAACTGTAATATCCTGGAAATCATCAAAGCAAAGTCTTGTATCGACTTCAACAAACCACTCAGAAACAATAGCTTTGTATGAAGCCTCACGGGAATGTGCATGGCTTAGAAGAAAGGTTCATCACATTCAGCAGTCGGGTGGCTTGGATCATATTAACACCCCTACCATTAACTATCAAGATAATGCAGTTTACGTTGCACAAGTACAGTCAGGATATGTGAAGAACAATTTGACAAAGCATATAAGCCACAAGTTCTTTTATGCTCATGAATTGCATAAGATGAATGAAATAAAGGTAATGCACACTAAATTATGTGAGAATCTTATAGATTTATTCACTAAGTCTCTCCCAGCATCTAGCTTTGAAAGATGTGTTCTTGAAATTGGGATGGCTAGACTTAGGGGCTTGTGTATTTCAGGGGGAGAAACTTCGCATAATACTAACAAGAAGAATTAAATCTTAGTCAAGAAGACTAAGTGCCCAAATTAGTCTTGAAGATCATATGAAGTATTTGAATGGATTATACTCTTTTCCCCTTGAATGAGTTTTCCCGAAGTTTCTCATATTAAGGTTTTTAACGAGACAATTCGTGTAACCAAGACGCGCGCTATATACTCTTTCTCTCAATTTTTTCTACTGGGTTTTTGGGGAGTTTTAATGAGGCATATGCATGTCGCGTAAGAATGCCCAAGGAAGAGTGTTAAGAAACTGATTTCGGTTACCGTGAAAATCGGAGGTCGGTTAGGCATGCTTATCTCTAGGGTTTTTTGGCTATAAATAGAGGGATCCTCCCTCGTTATATTCACTGAGAAATCAGATCAATAAAGAATTAGCCTATTTTTCTTACATACTATCTCTTATCCGTTATCGAAGCTGTAAACTGCGCAGGTAGCGGAGCAAGGTTTCTCAACAGAATTCACTGGTAGCTCAGGGGACAGCTAAAGTCGTTGGTTAATGTGGTGGTTGCCACGTAAGCATCCGTACCACCCTCCATGTCAGCGCTGACGAGCCTGCCGCAGCTAGCTAGCTGCTGGCACTGACGGCGTCAAGCTCGACGGGGCTTCCCGTGCATGCGGTGCACGTGTCGCGTGCCACGTGTCTTCCGGGATCCGCGAATGGGCGGGCTGGCTGAGAGTGAGAGCTGCCACGTGTGGTGGTGGAGCTATCTTCTCTCTCCGTGTCGGCAGCGTACCCGAGGCGGAGCTCGCAGTGGACAGTGGGACCGTGCATGCCGCGTGCGTCTTCCATATAATTTTTTAAATATATTTCCTCCTTTACAGGATTTTCATACACTTGAAGAATATATATACTTTTTATATATAAACTTAATTTAAAATATATTAAAATATACATTCTTAAACCATCCGGTTCATCGGATAGACACCCGGCCCGAAAGGGCCCACCTCGCAGGCGGCGGATCAAACGGCGGCCGGACGGGAATGAAACGGTCGGCATAAAAAGTGAGGTCCCTTCTCTTTTCTACGGTCCGACTACTCTGCTCTCCGTTCAAATCCGAGCAAACACCAAATCGAGCGCTACGCATCCTCCTCTCCGGCGCAAATCCAATCAAATCGAATCGACTTCTACTTGGCGGTTTGCTCGGAGGAGCTCTTGAGCTCGTCGGTTCAGGTGGATACACCAGATGTGTACACGGCTTAATGCTCGCTTCGTTCAGGTGTTCTACTTGCCGACTGATCTCTCTGAACTCGTCTCCTTTTGGCAGATTGATCCGTCCGTCCTGTCGCAGCCAGAGGTGCTTTTGTGTCCATGGCGCACGACTTGCGCGACGACCTAGAGCTCGTGGACGACGGCTACGACGACTACTACGACTTCGACTTCGACTTCGACGATGCCATTGGCGGCTTCGTCCACGCCTCCGGCGGTCGAGACGGCGATGCAGCCTCCCGGCAGGTACCCCTATGCCTTCCCTCCGGTTAATCCGCACGCACTTGAAATGATTAATATTTATCGTGATCGTGGACAATCATAATAAATGGTAAACTAAATAAAAAGGGGGGAATTCTTCAGTTGGTGTGGCGTTAAATCGGCTTTCTTTCTCAATTCGTCTGACGGACCATGAACACATATTTTTTTCTGAGAAAAAAATTCCTGTCCTCTTATATGGGGTTTGCAGTTGGTTTATTTAGGATATGTTTAGTTGCGGTTTTCAGCTATCTTCTTACTTAAACATCTAAAAGTTGAACCAAACAAGTCAATCCGGCAATCTAGATTCATGAAAAGGCCCAGAATCTTGAGGTGCAAAATGAAAGTATCTTAAACCAGGTTTTATAGATTCTCAATCCACTGTCTAAAGTTATGTAGTAATTATGTACTATTTCATAAGTGATGTTTATTCATTTGTTTTTTAGTTCGCAGTAGCTTTCAAACGTTACAATTGTTTTTCAGAATCTACGGCCCACAAACACACCCTTAATTTGGTCCATTGATGGGACGTTTCGGTGTGTAAAGATCCAACCAAAATCATGTTCATCCTTTCTATTATTCATAAAAGAAGGTTATCTGATGTATTTTCGGTCCTCGTTGCAAAAGTTGTAGCATTACAAGTATAAAGCAGTATTAGGCGGAACCACTTGTAGGGCTGCGCTGTCCAAAGCAGTTGATTTTTCAGACGAAATTAACACCAAGTTCTAAAAAAACAAGCTATTTCATTGTATTAGTACGTATCACATTCATCATACTGCTCAATCACATATGGTTCGACTGGTGAAAACTATAAACGGAATATTTGTGAACTTAGACAATCTGCCGGCTGCTGCCAATCTCCTAGTGGCAGGTATACAGAGAAAACAACTAGTTCTTGCAATGTGTTCTTTTGTTATTTCAGAATAGGCAGATGGACGATACTTCTGCCTTGGACTACAAAGAAGGGAAAGACATGCAAGGGATACCGTGGGAAAGGTTGAATTATAGCAGGGATGAGTATCGGGAGATGAGACTGAAGCAATACAAGAACTATCAGAGCCTCACAATGTCGCGGGATGGACTAGAAAAGGTGAGATCATCACGATTTTACATTTAAACAATATGCTTTCTTTTGCATTTCAATGGTTTTTTTGGGTTACCTGATGATTCATTCATCTGTTTTCTCTAGGAATGCAAACAAGTCGAGAGAAAAGAGACATTCTATGATTTTCACCTGAATATAAGACTTGCCAGGTCAACAATAGTGCACTTTCAGGTACTGCTTTCCTCTTGACATTTACATGTTGGGATGCTGCATATGAAAACTGGCATATGCACTAAGTTGTTTGGTTGACCTCTCTGAAGTAGTTGTTCAATTAAATCCCCTTAACCTTTTGCCATTATTTTTGTATAGATAATTAACTACTGGTAGTCTAGTTCTTTGGCTTGTTATGATGAACTAATAGTCTTCAAATTTTCGTACTGTTATGACTATCAGTGTTTACATGTGCCAACCTGTATCATTCCATCCAGTTAATTAAGTTTACTGCTGCTACCTTTCTGCCTTTTTCTTTATATATACATAATATTTACTGCAGGTCGTGTGACGAGTCGAGCCACAATATGATAAGCTGAAGCTATTGTTTTGATACCAGCATATTAAACTACGATATTAGGGCAGATGCAGTATCTCATTTCCCAGGTGGATGACCATTATATTGTCAGCGGTCGGCGCGATTATAACTACATGTGTCGAATATGGTATGGTAGGATGCTTTACGATAGGCAAAGCTGTTAAATAAGTCACCTTGAATTTGCTTTGCAGGTTGGATACAAGAAAGATAGCTCATAAATGCATTCTGATTACCATTTGTTGTTAAAACTTTACGCGCTATGAGTGTATATACGAAGAGTATGTGTGTGCAAATTAATGGGTTGCTTGCCTTGTTACAGCTTGTGCGACGTATGTTGTTTAACAGCAAGTTCTTGATTTTATATTGTTGTGTTGCTAACCGTTCTGGATGTTTGTCCAGAACTTGATGGTACAAGTTCACATTGGGCTTACCACTAGGAACTGGATGGGTACTGAATTGCTCATTAAAAATGAACCGTAAACACTCCATGTTGTCCTTTATCCATTACTTCAAAAGTTCTGTAGCCCATTGCTGAACACAAAGGATAACTTGTTTGACAGTAGCATGTAGATGTCTGTATTGTATTATACACTGATACAAGCTGACTTATTTCATGCCACATAACCATTTTAATTAGTGTCAGCCGAACTGTGATATAAAAGCGTGCCAGTAACTCTGGATGATCACATATTGTAGTGTCATTTGCATTCTCTTCTATTAATCTCTCCAAGGAATGTCATGACCATGTTCATTTGGGTGTCTGCAGCTGAGGAACCTTGTGTGGGCTACTTCCAAGCATGATGTGTATCTAGGGCAGAACTACTCTGTCATGCACTGGTCTTCCCTGCTTCAGAGAGGAAAGGAAGTGACTGTTCAGAATGTCCAGGGAGCTAGGGCGCCATTGTCCAGGGTGCAGATCAGCGCCATGGCGATGAAAGGCAACCTCATGGTGGCTGGTGGTTTTCAGGGTGAACTCATCTGCAAGGTTAGTATTATCATTTAGCGAGCAGTTTCTCTGACGTTGACGTCACCGTAACATCGTCATTGACATATGGGTCCTAACACTGTCGGGTCCACATGTTAGTCTCGACGTCACGGTGATATCCATGTGAGAGGATCTCGTTTGTATCATTTAGCAGCAGTGCACGCTGTGTAGGCTTGTGGGCGTTCTCATGAAGCATCTGAACTTAGCTCGCGGTTTTGCCTTTTCATCAGTATGTTGATCAACCCAGAGTGGCATTCTGTACTAATCTGACTGGTGGCAGCAATTCCATCACGAATGCCGTCGACATCTACCAGGCTTCCAGGTAAGCAAATCATCGTGGATCTGGGTCTTCAGAACGAGCTGCCGTCGGCTTAATTGGTGAGTAGACTGAATTCGATCTTCTTGTGATGCAGCGGCGCCGCCAGAGTGATGGCTGCGAACAACGACTGCATAGTCAGAGCCTTTGACACCGAGGGATACAGCCTCCTTAGCCAGATCGCCTTTCCATGGCCGGTCAATGTGAGTATCCTCCTCTACTCTGGAGCAAAGGAGCTCTTCACTGCTGTTCCAGGTGACCCATGAGCTGAATCTATCTGACATTGCAGAACACATCGGTGAGCCCTGATGGCAAGATGCTCGCGGTTCTTGGTGATAGCTCTGACTGCCTGCTCGCCGATTCACAATCTGGCAAGGTACATGCAGAATTTTAATTTGCTGTCACCTTCAAAATTTCATGCGTGTCTTGGTATCTGTGCACAAAAAGAGTATCGAGAGAACTAATTGTTTTGGATGTCTGTGATTTCTGAAGGAAATCGCGAGGTTGAAGGGTCACCTGGACTACTCGTTCTCGTCGGCGTGGCACCCGGACGGACGGGTGGTGGCCACCGGAAACCAGGACAGGACGTGCCGGCTGTGGGACGTGCGCAGCCCGTCGCGGTCGGTGGCGGTGCTGGAGGGGCGGATCGGCGCGGTGAGGGGGCTCAGGTACTCGCCGGACGGGCGGTTCCTGGCCGCGTCGGAGGCGGCGGACTTCGTCCACGTGTACGACGCCTCCGCCGGATACGCCGCCGCGCAGGAGATCGATCTGTTCGGGGAGATCGCCGGCGTGGCGTTCAGCCCC
>KE371329.1:482596-516901 GCA_000418225.1 Zizania latifolia
GACATCCAGCGGGACCGCCTCACCCGCGTCGCCACCGAGCACTGGGGCGCGCCCGCCGCCGCAGCCGCCTTCGATGCCGGTCTCGTCAGGGAGATCTATGCCACGGAGCTCCGCGTCGAGGGGCGCGGCCGCAAGACCGTCCCGCTCCACCGCGTCATGATCCTCGAGGTCAGCCAGTACCTCGAGAACTACCTCTGGCCGAACTTCGACCCGGATTCCGCGTCCTTCGAGCACGTCATGTCCATGATCCTCATGGTCAACGAGAAGGTGCTGTGCTTCAAACTACTGCTCGAATTGGAGCAATTACTGGTAGCTTCCTTGCTTGGGTGATTTCTAGGGATTCTGACGTGTTTTTTTATGTGCAGTTCCGAGAGAATGTGGCGGCGTGGACCTGCTTCCATGATCGAAAGGATGCATTTAGCGGCTTTCTGTGGAGGGTTCTAAAGCTTAAGGAAGAGGTTTGTCTTGATGTTGCCATAATTAGCTACTTGCTTTTCGGATACTTAGCTCGCCCTTTTGTTCCAGTATAACGCTCTCTGTAGGCTGGAGAAGCCTAAATGCCTAATGGAGGATACTATGGAATATAGTGCCAGTCATTCCTGCATCTATATGATTTATTATAGAAAAATGGGCATAGATATTTAGTCGGCATAGTCACTCAGGCCTCAGAGGCCATTGTATTGCAAGTAGTAGCTGGAATTATATTTTTCTCAATTTAGCAAAATGTAAGAGGTAGTGAGGTGTAGTAACTAGCCACCATAGTTTACGGTGGTGTTTGTGATAATATGTGATATGATGTCAAATCTGAGAAGCTTGCAGGTTGAGATTGGTTCTGTTGTGCTGATGATGATTCTTTATTTTGTCTTTTGGAGCACCGGTCAATGCTTTTGTGGAGCAGAAGTCCTTTCTCAGATGCTCTGGCATGGTGTATCAGTAAAATACTCTAGATGACTGGGATGGTTTTTGTGCCGAGCTTTTGAGTTGAGGGAAGTCAGGATATAGTGGCTTTTGGCTGTTGTGTTTTATTTACTTTTGTGAGTTCATCTTTGAGCTGTTCTGTTTTATTCCAGTTCCATTCTGAAACTTCTTTTTTCGTGCAACTTTTGCCTTTGGGATGATCTCATTGTTACTTACAAAAAATATCAAACAGGCGTCTTGTCATGTTTTTCATAATATGTCTCATTCTTATTTCTTATTGCAGGATAGGGACCTTAATATGGCAGAGAAAACAAACTACCTTTTGTTCATGATAAATGCGTTTCAGGTACTTTAAGCTTGCAATGGGGTATTCGAATCACATGTTGATGCTTACCTTTTTCTTTCCAGACGTGTTTTGTCTGATTATATTTGTTGGGCTATCAACTGTCTAGATACTATTTTAGGGGTGAACTTGAGCCTTCTAATCTGTATGCTAAGATGTTCAGTCTGACTTTCAATGTGTTTGCAAATTGCAATCAAATTGATCTATCTATGATCAGTTTCCATTTTTGTTCTTTAGGATTATCTAGACCATATTATTTTTTTGAAACTTGTAATACAAATTGTCTATTGTGAATTTGTGATTGTCACTCCATATGTGTTGTCATTGCTAAAAATTTCATTTTTTTCACTTCTTATAAGTCATTCTTCTCTGCAGAGTTTGGAGGATGAACTAGTACGGGAAACCATACTCCAGTTAGTAAGCCTAAAGTTGTGGCATACTCTTTCTTTTGGACGGCTTCAGGTACTTCTATTTTTCCTTTTCTTGTCAGACTGGCTTATCTTGTGTCCGTTTTGTACTTATATCTGTTTCAAATATTTATAGATGGAGCTTTGCCTTAATCCTGAATTGATTAAGAAGTGGACCAAAATCAAAAGAAAAGAAGCAAAAGAAGCAAAAAAGGCAGGTCAAACCTGTGATGCTTCGGAAATGCTCGAAAATAAATTCCTTAAGAACCTAATTGAAGAATTCCTTGAGGTGTGCCTTTTAAACTCTTCTCATAACTTTGTTGCTCCTAATGTGAATTGTGCTTAACTCCCTTGAAAATTCTCTATAGATTCTTGACTCGAAGGTAATATTGCCCTGTCAAGATGGTGGTGATGAATCTGTGCTGAATGAGTCACTCAGTGGGCAGGTTGATGATTCTTGTGTCTTGTACTGTGAGAGATTTATGGAATTTTTGATTGATATGTTGAGCCAGCTTCCTACTAGACGGTATGTACACAATTCTGTTAATTTTCTGGTACTAGCAGCATTGATTAGTACAGGAGTCCTAGGACATTCAACTTTGTGGGTTCTCCTTTAGATCTAGAACTTGAGAACTTAACATCCAGGTCTGTAAATATGTAATTCTTTTACTTGGTCTGATTAGTGCAAGTTGAGGACTTGAGGTTCCATTTAGGGATACAAATTCAATTGGCTTATATATAGCTTTAGGGAGCTCTAGCAACATTTCTCTAGTTCATTGACCTAAGTAGGAACTCTGTTCAAGTTTAATGATTAGAGTACAATTTATTTTCAGGATAACTGTCAGTGTCACTCATGATGTACATAATTTGAAGTTTGTGTGCATCAAACAGTTTTATAAAAAAACATAGAGGGTGCCTTGTTGTCATGGGCTGAAACCATGATGGCATAAACGCTGCCGGGAGGATAGTCGGGCTGCTGCTACTGCTAGGGATGAGAGGTAGACTTAGGTTGACGAGAGGAACATTGGGGAGATATTAAATTAATTCTTTCTTGTTTTTCCCTGAATAGAGATACAATCCATCCTTATATAGATGGAACTGACTTAACTCTCAAGTAAGGACTTAATCTAATCTAATCTTACTTTTTAAGGAATAAATCTGATATTCTTATCTAATCTAATCTTACCTTACCTTCTAAAGCAGCAAATATCTAATTTTTGCTACAGTACCCCGCCGTACTGTTCACGATACAGTACCTGCGCGGGTATACTTCCCGTGGGCTGGGCTGGTCTGGCTCAATACCCATGACACTTGTGTGCATCAAAGATCAAACAGTTTTATAAAAAACATGGAAGTGCCTAATGCTTCCTCGTAACTGCTTTGAAAACCCGTTGTCTTATTGCACTCTTGGTCATGTTCACCTTGCTGTTATATGAATCTTCTTATCCACAAGACCACAACATTGTGATAACCAGGCATCTATTCATTGATTTCATTGTTTCTATTTTCTATTGTGCCCATAAAATACTTTCTTCATTGCATCTTTTACCTACATTTCTGTATGCATTATCAGTTCATTTACTAGCAACTGATCTATCTTGGTTAGGTTAAATCTTATCCTTAAAGTGAAGATATTAACAGAACTTAGTTTCTCATTGTAAAATGCATGCTATGTTTGCTCTACACTAATGTTGTTTATTTTGTGCAGGTTTTTAAGGCCCCTTGTCGCAGATGTTGCTGTTGTTGCTAAGTGCCACTTAAGTGCATTGTATACTCATGAAAAGGGACGCCTTTTTGCACAGTTGGTTGATTTGCTGCAGTTTTATGAAGGCTTTGAGATTAATGATCATTCTGGAACACAGCTCAGTGATGATGATGTCTTGCAAGCTCATTATTCCCGTTTCCAAGCCTTTCAGCTGCTAGCTTTCAAACAAGTGCCTAAGGTGTGCACATTAAAATCTTTTTGCTGTTTTATTATTTCCAATGTAATAGTAGAAATATAGAAGGAAAACATAACACTTTGTTCTTTTACTAATTATTACAGTTGAGAGATTTTGCCTTATGTAATATTGCTTCAATCCATAAGCGTGCGGACTTAGCAAAGAAACTGCTTGTCTTGTCAGATGTAGAACTGCAAGATTTGGTTTGTAATAAGGTGAGCAATTTGCATGATTACATAAATTATCTCAACTGTTTGTTTATCAAGCGAGAAGTGGCTATAATTACCTGTAAGTAGTATTCCCTTGACATACACCAACCTCAATATACTTCTTCGGTCTTCCTTCATAAACCATTATATTTTTTCCAAGTCTTGTGCTGCTTTCAACATGAAACTATGAAAGCTAAGAGAGGAGGAGCAAAATGCATGCATACCTCAGGACTGCTGCTTAGATAAAAGGACATTATCATATAGATGTTCCTCACAATTTAATATTAAATTTTGCCAGATGAATCTTTCATCTCTTAGGATTCAGTCTAAGAAATTTCCATCCAACACACATTTTGTGTCTGTAAATTATTTCTGGCATGTGATATGCAAGTGACCTGTGGGTATTTCAAGCATATCCAATCAATCTCATCCCTCGTGTCTCATGTAAGATGGTTTTTACCCCATGAGGCATTAAATTTAGATGCAGGAGTAAGTTTGTTACATGTTGTTAGAACACAATTACTAGTCAAACAAGACATTTATTGAAGCTATCAGCATAAGTGCATCACTCGTCTCGCCTCACCTATTTTAGGTAACACTTAACAAGGTCCTGCTGTTAAAATGCAACCTCTGTACCATCACTCAGATCTTAACAGTGATACTGATTGAAGTGGGATGTTTAGGTGAAAGGTGTGCTGCTTAGAGTGCTACGAATTATTTTCTCATTGGTTATTAGAGCTAGAGTAGTAGAGTTGAACATTTTATTTTGCATACGTAACTGAAACGAATGCATTTTCATGTTCTTGATATCTTCTTCTATAAACAGCTCAAGTTAATTTCAGAGAAGGACCCATGCAGTGGAAGGCGTGATTTTCTTATTGAGGTCCTAGTTGCTTTTTTCGAGAAGCGCCAATCCCAGAAAGATGCAGTAAATGCACTTCCTCTTTATCCAAATGAGCAGATCATGTGGGATGAGAGCCTTGTTCCTAGCATTAACTATTCTGGAGAGGGTTGCCTTGCTCTCCCAAAACTCAATCTCCAGTTTTTGACGCTTCATGATTATTTATTGAGGAATTTCAATCTTTTCCGCCTTGAATCAACATATGAAATTCGTGAAGACATTCAGGAAGCTGTTCCTCATCTGCATGCTTATATTAGCAATGAGGGGGACACTGCCTTTCGTGGTTGGTCCAGGATGGCTGTTCCAATCAAGGAGCTTAAGATTACACAAGTTAAGCAGCCAAACATTGGAGAAGTTAAGCCATCTGCTGTAACTGCTGACGTTACTTTCAGCATCTCAAGCTACAAACCAAAGATCAAATCTGAATGGGATGCTTTGAAAGAACATGATGTTTTATTTTTGTTGTCAATCCGCCCATCTTTTGAACCTCTCAGTCCTGAGGAGGCTGCAAAATCAACTGTTCCAGAAAGGCTTGGACTGCAATATGTACGTGGGTGTGAGGTGATTGAAATTCGTGATGAGGAAAGTTCACTCATGAATGATTTTACAGGGAGGATAAAAAGAGAGGAGTGGAAGCCTCCCAAGGGTGAGATTCGTACCGTTAAGATTGCCTTGGATACAGCACAGTACCACATTGATGTTACTGAGGTAGCAGAGAATGGTGCAGAGAATGTGTATGGGACATTTAATATTCTAATGAGAAGGAAACCTAAGGAGAATAATTTCAAAGCAATCTTGGAATCTATACGTGATCTAATGAATGAAACATGTGTAGTTCCTGAATGGTTGCATAACGTATTTTTGGGTTATGGAAACCCTTCTGCCGCACAGTGGACAAATATGCCTGATCTTCTGGAAACTATAGATTTTAAAGACACTTTTGTTGATGCTGACCATGTTATACAAAGTTTTCCAGATTACCAGGTAAATATTTTTTATTTTGATTCTTTTTATTTTCTCAAAGTGGATATGTGGTTCTTTATATTTGACAGTAAATATTCTAATGCTTTCAACTCATTTTTAGGTCACATTTATAAATTCAGATGGAACAGAAAACCTGAATCCAAGCCCCCCCTTTAAGATTAAGTTGTCCAAGAAAATGAGGGAAATTAGTCATGCTCTACCTGGCAACATAAACTCCTCTGATTTGACAGCTAAGATCAATATGGTTGATGACATATCTCAGAAAGAAGAAATATTTGTTGAGACTTACATTCCTGGTGATCCAGGGCCATATCCTCAAGATAAACCTAAACAAAACTCAGTGAGGTTTACTCCCACTCAGGTATTTTTCAGCCCCCTTCTTCCCAACACAGTAACACACACACACACAAGGTAACTACCATTTTCATCTGGTGCATATGATGTCAACAAAACTTACAGAAAACATTTTAAGTATATCCTGTATTCCTGTGAGCATTACAGTCTTTTTAGCCTTTTGCCTTGTGTAAGCATGCACTTTGATATGATGTTATTTCCAACTGTCAAGGCCTACAACTACCACGATATTATCTCTTGTCCAAGATTGATGTTTGTTGCACTTGCCAATGGCTACATAAAACACATCAATGATTGTTCTATTGGAACATAACATATTTGTGTAAAAATTATCTTATTGTTGAAACTAAATGACTTGAACTCACTTTGGAGGCAAAACTAATTTTCTAAATATTTTCAGCTTTGAAATAATAGAGAAACTGAGGTGGTTATTACTTATTAGGGGAGGACACTTGTAGTTCACAGCAGTTAGCAATGGCCAATGGCATTAGGAAAAATCTATGTTTTCTTAATTAGGAAGACCAATGAATTTGTTTTTTAAACATGGTATTTTTATTTAGAACTACAACATAAAAACCTCATGTTTTTCAGAGTTGATATATTATCGGCTATTCACTCAGCTCTGCTTCCAAACAGCATTTTAGAGCTCACGATTTCTACGCACAGAGTTCTTTTGTTCAAATGTTAGCACGTAGAATCTTGATGAATGTATAGACTTTGCATAATGTATTTGTTTGTTTTCTGGTATTTTTTGTTCCTACGTGTGTTAGATACTGAGATTTTTTACATGCAGTGTTATTTTTACTTGCCCATTTGAATTTGCTTAAATACACGTGGATATGATTTATCCTATAACTTAAATTTTAATGCTAATAGTATTTTTTTTTTTAATTTGTAGATTGGTGCTATAGTATCAGGTATTCAACCTGGGTTGACAATGGTGGTCGGTCCTCCTGGTACAGGAAAAACAGATACAGCTGTGCAGATATTGAATGTTCTATATCACAACTGTCCTTCCCAAAGAACTCTTATTATAACACATTCCAATCAAGCTTTGAACGACTTGTTTGAGAAGATAATGCAGGTACTGTAATAACACAAAATATACCCCACACTCTTACCCCTTATTAACACTTTCTTTTTGAGAGAGACTATTTAGTATTTATCATTGCATATTTGATCCAATTCCATGCAAGTCATCCTGATATCAATGAGTGATTAAAATTGCCTGAATATTTTTTGCTTCTATTCCTAGTGGTCAAAGTTCCAATTTTATTCCTTGCCATTTCTAATGTTCTTTAAGTTGAATGCTAATGGAAAAGAGTATCTATTTCGGTTTGAGGGCTTTGAGCTAAAACGATTCTGTATGCTACATTTTCATTCAATGTTGTGCTACGCATATCCCATCAGAGTTACTTCTGTTTCATGTCATAATGGACATCACATCTTATATTGAGATGTATCTTAATCAGCTAAATGCTCTTTACATAATTGGCTTCCTACTTGGTGTTTTTCAACTCTGATGTAACTTGTTTCTTCCAGAGAGATGTGCCTGCCAGGTACCTTCTTCGCCTTGGACAAGGGGAGCAAGAGTTGGCAACTGATCTTGATTTTAGCCGTCAAGGTCGTGTCAATGCTATGCTGGTTCGTCGATTAGAGCTGCTAGGTGAAGTTGCAAAACTGGCAAGATCCCTTCATCTTCCTGAAGATGTGAGCTACACATGTGAAACAGCTGCGTACTTTTGGTTACTACATGTTTATGCTCGGTGGGAACAATTTTTAGCTGCCTGTGCCCAAAATCAAGACAATCCCTCATTTGTTAAAGACCGGTTCCCATTCTCAGAGTTCTTCTCGGATACACCACAACCTATTTTTACTGGTGAGTCCTTTGAGAAAGATATGCATGCAGCCAAAGGTTGTTTTAAACATCTTTCGACAATATTTCAAGAGCTGGAAGAGTGTAGGGCTTTTGAGCTACTTAAGTCAACAGCAGAGCGAGCAAATTATCTTATGACCAAACAAGCCAAGATTGTTGCCATGACTTGCACTCATGCAGCATTGAAGAGGAGGGATTTTCTTCAGTTGGGGTTCAAATATGATAATCTGCTAATGGAAGAAAGTGCACAGATATTAGAGATAGAGACTTTCATACCAATGCTGCTACAACGGCAGGAAGACGGCTATGCTCGCCTCAAACGTTGTATTTTAATTGGTGATCACCATCAGTTACCCCCTGTCGTGAAGAACATGGCTTTTCAGAAGTACAGCCACATGGACCAGAGTCTCTTTACAAGATTTGTTCGTCTTGGTATCCCTTATATTGAGCTGAATGCTCAGGGTCGTGCCAGACCTACTATCGCAGAACTATATAACTGGAGATACAGAGAACTTGGAGATCTACCTTATGTTCGTGAGGAGGCTATCTTCCACAAAGCTAATTCTGGTTTCTCTTACGAGTATCAGTTGGTTGATGTTCCTGATTACCGTGGCAGAGGCGAGTCCGCTCCTTCTCCTTGGTTCTACCAAAATGAAGGGGAGGCAGAGTTTATAGTTAGTGTCTATATCTACATGCGCCTGATTGGATACCCTGCCAATAAGATTTCAATATTAACCACTTACAATGGTCAGAAGCTTCTTATTCGTGATGTTATCAGTAGAAGGTGCAAGCCATGGAATATTGAGCCACCTAGCAAGGTAATTTAGAATAAACAGTGCTCGAGCTATGTTTGTTGCTAGTTTTTATTAGTATTTCTGTTTTGTTCTGACATTTACCATTGATATGTATAATCTAGATTACCACAGTGGACAAGTTCCAGGGTCAACAAAATGATTTCATTTTATTATCTCTTGTCCGCACTCGTTTTGTGGGGCATCTTCGTGATGTTAGAAGACTTATTGTGGCAATGTCCCGTGCTCGTCTGGGCCTGTATGTGTTCTGCCGCCGTTCACTGTTTGAACAGTGCTACGAATTGCAGCCAACGTTCCAGCATCTACTCCAGAGGCCTGATAAGCTTGGGTTGAATCTTGAAGAGTGCACACCATTTACAGAGCGACCTTTAGGGGAAACTGGAAATATTCATTATATTACTGGTATTGAAGATGTTGGTCATCTAGTGAATTTCAGACTAGAACATCTTCATCAGGTACATACAGCATTGTCCAGTTCTATGCCCTGGCAAACAAAATTTAATTATGTTGCTTATATTTGATTTTTGAATCTGACGATCCCAACCACTCTATTTACAACAGATGCAATACATGCAATATTATGCACCTCATGCAAATGAACCACCTTCAGCAGCATCAGAAAACAATGCTGATGCCGCCCCTCCTGAAAATGGCAATGCTGGTAATGGTCTGCATAAGGCAATGGAGAGTATGGTGGAAGAAAATGGTGAGGCAAATGATGCAGTAATCAGAAATAAGATGGAGGAAGATACTATCGAGGCAAGGGGTGACCTGATGCAGGAAGAAAACAAGATGGATGATGGAAATGCTGAGGCATGCGACATGACTATGGAGGACAAGATCGTGGACAAACATGCTGAGGCAAAGGACAAGATAGAAGAAAATGCCGATGCAAAGGACAAGATAGAGGAAGAGTGAGCCAACATTGTTAGTCTGATTGGAACAGAGGCTACTAAAAGCTTCATCTTCACTAACTTGGTCTACCACAATTCTTGTTTTGGAATATCAAATATTCAACCACTTGATCGACATCGCATGAAGGGGCTTGGTACCATGACTACTGGGATGTGTGTGGAAATGAGCATGACATGTATGGTGACATGCCAAGGTTAAAGATCCTTATTTGCCAGACTATGCAAGTGGCATGCTGCTCCTTTCGTTTCCAGCCAATGGTGGTATGTGCATGTGTTGCCATATGGGTTAGCACATTTGGCCGAACCACTCGGCTATCCCTGTGAGGGACTGAGGGCTATTCAGCGCTTTAGCTTGTAAAAAGAAAAGAGAATTTCTTCTAGGGTTAACTGTTTAACATAGCCATGCGAGATAGCAGCTGAAACATGAACATTGTGATATTTTTGTATACTCGATTGCTTTGTAATTTGGGCTTGAGGATCACCAGGTTTTGACTTTTCAGCTTGAGGAGGGTAGCCTACTGTAACTGCTGTCGTATGACAATGCATAAACTGGGCCAGCTGTGAAAAAGGTAGCTCCAAGTTTGAGCTTCGTGAGGCTTCAAAAATGTTCGGGCTTCGATCCGAGTCTTTGTCGAGACCAGACAAGCGGTTGATGACTCTGGTACGACGTTATTCCTATATTTTCTTCTAGTGTGATCCATTATCCAGTTGCAATCTAAGTGTTGTTACTTGTTCGATTTCAGTTGTCAGGGCGGCTCAAATCATGAAATCGTCACATGATCTTTCCGGCAACTTCGTGGACTTGGATGAAGCGCTGCAGGTGAATTCCAAGATTCCAACCTCTCTTCGAAAACACAGTAGCTTAAACTTCAAAATCTCAAGACGTTTTCGTCTTTTTGAAAACAAAACAGCTAAGGCAAAAATCGATGGTAGCTACGTTTCCTCGCACAAAAAACACCCAACTTTAGTTGCTAACTGCAATCAAAAAAAGAAGGGAAAAATTTACAAAACTACAGCATGCATAGGTCAAACCGGAAACTAAGGACGGGTTAACAAAAGGAAAAAACAAAACAGCGATCAAATCGAACCATCTGGAGCCAATGGAAGAAGATCCTCTCCATTTGTCAAGTGTTAGTCCGAGCACAAGACATGTATCGCAATGAAAACAGATGCTGCGACCTGTCAGACACTCAGACAGACTGTTCGCTTGTACATGTAGTGGCCAACTTTCTTTGCAACCTGACGCACTTACCAGGTTGCCTGACAAGTGCTGGAAGCAAGCACCATGCAAGTTCTTAATTTTAGTCATATACTATTTTGACCAGGAAAATTGGCAGCTGGGGGACTGCAAAAAAAAAAGTTTCAGCAGTGCCATTATTAATTTGTGTAACTACAGGTTGATAAGAAAACAGAGTTCCGGTCAAGCTTTTGCGGTCACTGAGACATTGCGCTTGTCGGCCAGAGGTTGAAGATGCTGTGATATGAAACATGTTGAAACGGTTATCAGTTAATTAATTAGTCAAAGGAAGGTGTCAGCATGCAGCAGCAGCACGCTGTTAATCAGATATTCAGATATGCGCGCGGTAACTGCAGTCTAATGGCATGCTGCAGCCTGCAGCCATGTCTTTGTTTGAATTTGTCACGTTTGAGTTTGAGCCGAACGTAAGTCCATTGACAACGTACTGAATAGTAATGGCACTAATGTAGCGGCAATAGCGAACTTAGGGTGTTGCCCTTTTCTGGTTTCTAAAAACTGATCTTATTATTTGTGTAAACAATATTATATTATCCATGAGTTTATTTTGTTTGATGTTTAGTTAATAATGCTATTATTTGAGATACTTTTTTATATTTGGTGAAGTGAAGATATAAATAAACTCAAGAAGCTTCAAAACATGAGTTTTTTCTACTAACAGAATCTAACATGGGCTTATAGCTTATTTGGACAATAAATTTTGCCTTCTAAATAATTTATAATTTTTTAAAGCTATAATAGAGTGCTTGATTCTTCTTTTTCTAAAAGGAGAAACTCCATTTCTTTTCAGTAAAAAATAATTTTAGGTAAGACTTCAATATTTTTATTAGTAGCAGGTTCCGAAAGAGAAAACAACAAAAAAGCCATAATATAATTTTCAAAATTGGATTATTAAATTCAAATTTTATTACAACTTTTTAGAGGGAGGGAAATCAAGTAGAAATATTATCTTGTTGAAAGCAAAAAAAGCTAGCTTAAAGATTGCCATAACATGCAATTCGCTAGTTCTAACTAAATTTGATCATGGATCTGCTTTGAAGTTTCTGATGAATTTTGTACAATTAGCTAGCCGGTTAATTAGGTTGTACTAGGCTCCTAGCTAGCCCCGTTCCATCTACTCAACACCAACAAAGCAACAGTACAAGATAGCTAGTTTGTTGACTTGTTGTCATGGGGCTTCTGGCCGGTGAATATTTCAAGCTGTTGTCTTAATCAGTATATTTATTGATGTGTACATTTCATTGGTCCATCAACAGTGAAGCCACTAGCGAGCGGCCTCACACTCGTCACTTTTACTACATCGTTGATAATTGATTATTAGTGATATATATACACACATATATATACACATTTATCACTAAGACGAGTTGCACCACTGCATCCGTTAGTAAAGATGGACAAATAGTGATGAATATATATAGTAATGTACAATAAGTAATATTAAATTACCATATTAATTAATTAATAGTACACGTATTAAGATAATTACGTCTAAGACTTGTTTCTAGTTGACATAGAAGATATAAAACATATACGTGATGTCTAGCACTGGACTATCCTTATTGTACGTGTTGGCCACCCAAATCTATATTATATAACTACATGGGTATAATATGAGGTAAAACTTCGACCAACAACAGATTTGGGAGCTCATTTATAATTCATTAGTATTTTGCGAACAGTTCAGTTATGTAAAAATGTAAAATATTAGTATTAGTATTTATTCATTTATAATTCATTTAAAATATGTCCTTTGTTTTCTACAAAGGAATTGTTTAACCTACCAGGTTCTATAAGAGATGTCTAGCTAGTCCTTGTTGAATTAAAACTGTATATTAACAGATCAAGTACACTATAAATATAATAAATATCATAAGGTGCACATCACATGCATTTAATTTATTCAACCAGAAAACCATACAGAGGATTTAAAAAAAAAATACTCCGTATATCTTTCCAGCATTCATGCATGCATGGCTGTCTAAATAAAGTATTTTTGTATCGTGTAGTACGTACGCGCGCAGCGCATTTTATCCAGACGTTATACTTGTTGAGTAGTAGTATCATGCCAGCTCACGTTAGTAGAGAAATAGTATGTCATATCTGCTTTGGTTGCTAACCACTATTTACTAATAACAAAAGTTGTTACACTTGTTTACTCAAGATTCTTAAATTCTTTATCACACATTAACAAATCTAAAAGAATTTTACCACACCTTTAAAATCATTGACACGTAGAACCTAGTTTGTTGGAAGGAAATCTTGCCACAACTGTGGCTACAACCAAACACTTACTAAAGTAGTCAAATTTATCTAATCTTAAACATAATAAAATGTGATAAAATGTGATTAGCAACCAAACAACCTCTAACAATTCTAGCTCAGTAGACAATAGCTGGCCGGACAATCAGTTAAACTCGGTAGGAGCAATGACCTCATTCTAATATTAATTCTACATCAATATTATTGATAAGGGCTTAAGGGACTAACCAGTAATGTCACACGTGATATCCAATCGATACTAATAATACATTAGTATGGAGTGGTTGAACCGGTGTAAATTTCCTTGAGTATCAATCTAGGATTTTTCTATACCAGGATTATCTATACCGGTTTAGTAACACCACCAGAGGTTGTTAGGTACTTCTATATTACATGTCTATCATTTCACAATATTATTTTTTTATTAATAAAAGATATTTTTAGCTTTGCTCTTACCGCTAATTCATCAACTTTATCTTAAAATTAAAGGCTTATTAATTTATCAACTTTATCTAAAAACAAAAATAAAGTTTTTAAGCGGCTTGAGCAGTATTATTTACGAACTATGGCATATGAGAAGTAATGTAATTGATGTACGAAGTATATATGTTTAATTAGCAACCGCATTTTCCGTACTTGATAACAGCTGTTGCTGGCCGTAATGCGCGTACATCTACGCACATATTTGTTGACTAATTTGTTTGGTCCGTACGTATAAAAAATTATATGTAATGTAATCTAAATAGGAAGAAGTTAGTTCAGTTCAATTCGTATGAGACCGAGAAGAAGTTCTGATCTAAACCGGAACGAAACATCAATATATTCCTATATAATTAACGAATAAATTTTGAATAAATGATCAAAATATTTAGAGGAAAACTAAATTTGTCTTGCAAAACTAAAAAATGTGTGCCGACTGGCAGCTAGAACATTCCTAAAATTAAATTTTGGTATTTTAGAAAAATCATAATTCAATGGTATTTCTAAATGATCAATTATCCTAAATGATTCTTAAAATCACCTATCCTTTCTCTCTTTCTAATCTCCTATAATATTATTTAAAATATAAGAATTGAGATTATAAAAGAACAGTCGTGGATCGATAAAATTTTAGAAATGTTAGAATTATGAAGCTAACTAAAGCAGCTAATATATACAGTAGAAGAGAAAGTGGCATCCAAGCTAATTTAGCTATAGGTACTACCCTCACCGTCACCATCATGCTTGCACCACCACCCTTTTTTAATGATCGATCCGCTTTTTGTGACATTTTGTTTTTTTCACATACCAAACACATAATTAGCTTTTTCTTTAATTATTAGTCACATGCTTGATAACTAATAAGCCAGGAAAAAATGAATTTGCCAAAAAATGATTTAACATTAATTTCCCGTAACTCAAAAACTAGAATTAATATATGTTGTGGTCACGATGGCATGACACGGTTCCATAGTGTTGATATAGATAGACTATATTAACTCCATTAATTGCATTATTTAGTTGTGGCAAATGCATCTCTAATAAGCTGCACATATGTTAATTAATCTCAACTTTATATGTACGTAAGAGAAGTGTTATATATTGTAACAATATATATATATATATATCAGTCATTTCAAGATTTACTTATAATTAAACTGCAACAATCGTATATTATCATGTGTATCCACTTGTACATCATATTCATGCATTAACCATCGATCAGCACTAGGACTCCTCATTAAGTTGTTTATTGTGTTCCATCGATAATAAATGAAATTAATTAAACAATGTTTACTGCTACCTTTGTTTAACATAAATCCCCAGAGTCAGATCACAATAAACAATCAGAGAATTAATGAAATTGTTACCGTACGCTATCGAAGACAGGAGCTTCGCCGAGTGCCTAAGGGTTTGCCAAGTGCAATATGACTTTCACGGTATGTCAAAGACACACCACGAAACACTAGATTTCTATAGTGATACTGATTATCGACAGTAAACAAATGACTGGTATATTTTAGTAATTAACTAGTATAGTCACTAAGAGGACAGATTATCGTAAATCGTCGGCTGATGAGATAGTAAATAACACGGTAACCGGATTACTCCGCTGTTATGTGAACGTGCAAACAACATTACAGATAGATGCAAGGGAACAGAGATGGAAAATGAGAAGTTGGCAGCTTCTCCCCCACACACGCACATTAATTCCAGCCCTCATCAACCTCCCGTTCTCTCTTTCTCTTTCTCTCTAGGTAGAGTCTGTTCATCAATTCACCAACACCAAGACCTCCATATCTGCAATCTCTGTAGAGCTTCCACACCAAACCCTACTTCTCTAGCTCTCCTCCATTGCATCTCTTCTTCTTCTCCCTCCTCCCCAGCAATCTCCGGCCATCCTTGTACCGATCCAAGTACGTACATGGCGTCCACCAGCGACAGCCTCCCCTCCTCGCCGTCCCTCCCCGGCGCCACTGGGGGGCTGGAAGCTGCCGGCAACCAAGAATTCTCCTCGCAGCATAACAGACTCTTCCTCCCCTCCTCCTCATATCTTGACTCCCCGTTCCATGGCCTCCTTCCCACTTCCTCCTCGGCCACCATGTCCCCCTCGCCGGGGCCGCCGCATCCTCCCCCTCCAGCGCCTTTGAAGCCGCCCAAGAAGAGGCCGAGAGCGTCCCGTCGGCCGCCAACCACCGTGCTCACCACGGACACCTCCAACTTCCGCGCCATGGTGCAAGAGTTCACCGGCTTCCCGGCGCCGCCCTTCGCCGTCCGCCCACGCCTCCTAGGAGGTGGCGGCCCCTCCGCCGCCCTCCCGCCCTTCCTGCTGCGCCCATCTCCACTCAAGTACACGCACAACCCTGTGCTGCCGTTGCCCCCCTCATGCACCACCACAGCTCCCACTTCATTCCTCGGCAACGCGGGCGCCACCGCGACCAACACCAGCTCTCTGGCGGACGCGCTCGCCCTGTTCGCGAAGAGCAACGTGATGGCGCCGCCGCCAGTCGCCACCGGTGGCGCTTCCTCCGGTGCCGAACCGGGTGCCGATCAGTACCACCACCTCCACCACAATATGGTGGGTAGGCTGTTCAACCCGTTCGACGACTTCGAGGCGGTCGCCGCGGCGGCCGAAGCTAACGAGAAGATGCACGGCGCCGGCGGCCATGGCTTCTTCTCCCCCTTAGGCGCCGCTGGCGACAAGTACGACCAGCACTAGCACGTCGTATCAGGTCGTGTACATATCCCTCTCCCTCTGTGCGCCGCCATGTGTGTGTTTGCGTGTGGAGAGATAATTAATGGAGGAGAAGCTAGCTAGCAAATTAACCTAGCTTCTACCACTTGGCCACTGCATGCTGCTACTGTGTTGCCATTTGTTGCGAGTTTAATTCTCGTTTGATTTTGATATGATGCATTTACATAATTGTTTCTTTTTTTACTTCTCAAACTCATTAATTTTTTTTAAAAAAAATCTCTCATGTTGAATGTTTGGTGCCAACTGAATTAATCTCATGGATTCAGGGTTAACAAAACCACGATTACTGATCGAGTAATTGTGGTTTTTTGACAAACCGTCGACTCGCTAAAGGGATTAAGCTAGGGAGCCATTGCCCTGATGGATCGATCGACCGATTCAAAGATTGATTCGTGACAATTATTTATACTTTTAAAAGAGTGTGCGTCTTTGTCGAGATGAGATGAAATCATGCAACTCCTTTAGTTAATTTTCCTTCCATCTCGATCGGTTTTTGGATGCTTCTATGTATGTCGTACAATTCTGTGAAAGTTATGGTTGGTAGCTTTTTGCTGTGTGTCGAGACTTGCTATTTGGATCTCGCCATCTCGGAGTTGGCTTTCCTACGTGTGTCTGTGCAACTCATGTGTGAACTGTTGTGCCAAGTGAGATGGGAATCTGAGTTCGTTGCTACTTTCTATTCTATTCTCAGCTGGTCAATGTTTGCTGCTTGATTGTGGATAAATTAAGGGCTATTCTATTCTCAGCTCGTCAATGTTTGCTGCTTGATTGTGGATAAATTAAGGGCTCCTTTGGATTGAACGAATTTTGTAGGAATTTTAAAGTATTCAAATCCTTTGGAAATTTTCCTATCTAGGTTGTTTGGAATATAGGATTGGAGCTTCAAAAATTCCTATGGATTGTTTTCCTCCACCCAATTTCATAGGAAATTAGAACATGAGCTCAAACCTTATTTTATTTTTCCTTTGAGAAGTCCAATGTATTTTCTCTCTTTGTCTCTCTTCTCTTACTATAAAATCCTACGATTATTTCCTATGAACCATCCAAACATATTATTTTTAAATTTCTTGTGTTTTAGATTCCTGTAGAATTCATCTGCATAAAGTATTCCAATCCTATATTTTTGCTATTCCAGTGTTTCTTAAATCCTAGTTCCAAAGAAACCCTAAATATGAATTCAGGGTTGAATTCTATTGAGATTGAAGATTGTGTGTCCTTTATTTTTGTGTAATTATATTGAAATGCAAATCCTTACTAATATTGATGTATGGAGTCTTTATCACAACAATATCTTCAACAAATTAAGTGAATATTACACATGTCAGGCAATGCAGATGGCTCATTAATTTTAGAAGTCGAGCCACATTTTTTCTAAAGAAAAGTTTGATGATCGAATATGCATGCATGCTTCACTAGTTTTTTTTAGATTAACTATGCATACATGCATATATTACAACTGATCAAGCAAAGTTGTTAATTATGCATATGCATGCTCCATATCTTTCTATTTTTCTCTAATAGCTAGCATTGGTTTATTCTTTATGTTGACTACTAATTGTGTAGTGTTTATTCATTTAATTAGGACAAATATATTGCATGAATCTCATCTGTGTACAAGTCTTTGATTTGTCCTTTTTCGATCGAACACATAAATTATGCATGAAAACACTTTTAGTTTCCAAAAGAATAGCGGCAGGCCGGTCTCACTGTTTTTCATCAGTTTTTATATTAGTTATTTATTAAAGTTATTTTTATTACTTCAATACCTCACAAATTAAATCAACATAAATTAATTCACTTCTTCTGATAATTAATCTAGCTAGCAGTAGTAGCGGGCTGCGATTCTAGCTTTAGCGCTATCCACTGTTCTCTAAGATTCTTTAATTATTTGTTACTACTATCATGAACTGCATCTTAATTAACCACAATATTGATCCAAGAACGAGTACGTACGTAATAATTGCTCGATCTCTTGATTTTGGAGTTAGGTAGTAATTGACAAATTTATTTCAAACGGAAAAATCAATAGACTCTTGAAAACTCCATCCCATTGAAATTCTCCCTCTATTGAAGAAATATATAAGAGGATCGGACCATGTTTTTAAAAATTAATATTTTATTTTGACTATTAATTAAACTAAGAACATATATTTAATATTATATGTGTGTTATAGATGAATTTGTATATAAAAATACTTTTACATAATATTAATTTTAAAGCTATTGATTATATATTATGAACAAAATTAATGGACAAAGTTGTACGGTTGAAGACCGAAAAAACTATATGTATTTTATTTTTGAATGGAGGGAGTATATATTACTAGTACTAGAGCCCATTAATTTAATCTAGAAAACATATATTGTGAACATATATAAACACACAGCCACTAATTAATTATTTATCGTCATTCATTCACATCTGTACTTGAAAGAACTTCAATACTAACATATATACCGTTTTGCCTATTGAAATATTTACTATAATGAACATGTGCAATCACGTGTGCACACGCAAGGCTATTTAAGAGTTTATGTACTTAAAAGAGTACCTCTAGCCCTTTTTTCTTAGAAAAAATTCTCACCCACCATTATAATTTCTAAGAATTTAAAAAATTGCTATTGTACGTCAGTGATTGTGATGCCCCTCATATGTCAGTGACACATAACGATAACATATTTTCAAACCGTAAAATTTATAATGACATATTTTCAACTTTCCATTTTTTCTTTCTTTATCACACACACATATATATGTGGGTATCTCACTTATACTTCTATAAAATTAAAAGAGTTGTGTAAGAAAAGAGAATAAAAGGTATTATCCCTCTTTTGCTATAGGGATAAAGTTTTTGGTATCAAAATGATTCTAAAAATTATATATATTTTATTTTCAATGCTAACATTAATTCCATATATATATCTATACTATTTTAAAAGAAGCTAGTGGTGGTGAATCTATCACCCCTATCACTTCTTCTCACAGCAAACCAAAGCTCTTCAGCTTTAGCTTTGCTCATCCTTTATTTGTATGGCGTTCTTTTAATATTATAAATTTTTTCCGTTATAACGCACGACCACTCGGCTAGTAATTTTATAAAGTTGATTGGATGATCATGTGCAGGACGCTAGTACGCTACTTACCAGAAATTCATTGGAATGAAATGATAGGTGTACGTGTTGCAACTTGCAACAAGAGCTACATGGATGAAATGATCATATCTCTGTACTCCGAAATGATAAACTGTTGTCTTCTTTCACAGGAGTTGAAGAACACAAGGAACTAGTGGATGATTAGGGATGATTCGCATCGGATACGGATGAAATTGAATCTAAATATCACTATTTATTATATTTTATTTTGGATTCAAATACGAATACGGATATTTTTGAATACGAATATAAAATGGATAGCTCGAATTCGAATTCGAATCCGGATGTTTACTAAGTTCAACTTGAATTTTTTGGCGCCGAATACAAAATTTCTGGCGCCCGGTGTGAAAGATGCGAAAATTTTGTTTACCGAGTGTTTGCACTCCGCAAACACAAATTGTTTGTTGAGTGTCTCAAATTTAGCACTCGGCAAATATTTTTTTATTTTTTAAAATTTTGTCAAATGTATTTTTCCTTTTTTTTTCTTGACAAATTTTGTGAACATTTTTAAATTTAGTGGGTAACGCCTAAAAATAGACTCAAAAATATGAATATGATTTTTTGGATAATTTATTTCATTATTTCATGCACTTGCAGTTCAAATTTGATCTGTTTCAATTTAAATCCTAAAAATACAATTAATAAATTAAAAATAACTAACTGACCTAGAAAAATACCAAATATTTTCATGAGATAAGATACGCTGTATTTTGATTGTAGAAAAAGTTTTAAATTCAAACAAAGATTTAACCGTTAATTTACTTTCAAACCTAACACATGTCTTCTTTAAATCCAAATTCGTTCTCGGATAATCTTCGGTTTTTGAACATCGTACGTGACAACTTTCACCAAATATTTTTAATTTTTTATCACAGCATCTACGTATCATATTATAATAGCATGGCAGGTCTCGTGTTTTTATACTTTATTTGATTTTTTTAGAATTAAAAAACCGTTAATCTCCACATTGCCGATCGAGTGTCGCAACCTAGATTTTTCTAAATCTCTTTCCATTTAGTGGGTAAGGCCTACTAATGGACTAAAAAATATGAATATAATTTTTTATAAATTTTGGTTCATTATTTCATGCACTTGCAGTTCAAATTTGACACATTTCAATATAAATCCTAGAAACACACTTAATGAATTAAAAATAGTAAACCGACATAGAAAAATACCAAATTTTTACATGAGATAATCTATGTTGTATTTTGATTTAAAAAAAGTTTTAAGTTCAAACAAAGATTTAACCATCGATTTGTTTTCAAACCTAACCCATTTCTTCTCTAAACCCTAATTCCTCCTCGGAGAATCTCTGATTTCTTAACATCCTACATGACAACTTTCTCAAAACTTTTTAAAATTTTATCACAGCATCTACGTATCATATTATAATAACATGACAAGTCTCGTGTTTTTCAGACTTCATTTGATTTTTTAGAATTAAAAAATCATTGAGCTCCACATTGCCGATCGAGTGTTGCAACATATATTTTTCAAATTAGTGGGTAAGGCCTAAAAATGGACTCAAAAATATGAATATAATTTTTCTATAAATTTTGGTTTATTATTTTAGGCACTTGCAATTCAAATTTCACCTATTTCAATTTAAACCCTAGAAACATACTTAATGAATTAAAAATAGTAAATTGATTCAGAAAAATACCAAATTTTTACATGGAATAAGTTATATTGTATATTAAGTGTAGAAAAATTTTCAAAATCAAATAAAGTTATAAATATCTTACTGTCTTGTACTGTTAGAAACCCCCAATAACTTAAGTATTTCATAATTACATAAAGAATAAATAAACCACACATATTAATATAGTGATGTCATGTCATCCTGAGTTCCTAAAAGTCTGATCTGTGTGAAATCCTAAAATGGATAGGGATGTATCCATTTTCATATCCACATTCAGCAGAAATTTGGATATCCGTTTTCATATCCACATTTGTCAAATGAATTCGGATGTTTCCGTTTATCGTCCACATTTAATTCGAATATGAATACGGATATCCATATTTATAATTTATCGAATACGAATATGGATAATTCAAATATTTTGACATCCATATCCATCCCTATGGATGATCGATCGATTGTCTCTTTTCTTTTACATATAATAATCGTGTATATATATATATATATAGCTGGTCGAGCGAAAAATCAAATCATGCATGCAAAAACATTGATTTTTTCCATTATCGAAAAAATGCATGTAAAAGCTTTGAGCGCATGTACATCGCCCACAAAACCAAAATTTCCAAGATTAATACTTGATTACCTTCGATTTCGTATGTTTGTTAAAACCATATATTATCTTAACATGCATAATTAATCCAATATTGACTTTTGAATAACATACGAATTGAAACTAGCTAGCTAGCTTGTTCCTGCCATCCAATATTGATTTGACGTACGTGAACCGGGGGACAAAGTGTGATAACAGAAGTGTAGTGTCTATGCAGACCGTGGAGCAAATTAATCTGATATCTTATTAATTGATCTCAGTACTGATCATGTATATACATCTCCCTATGAAAATATCTAATAATTCAAGTAAGTGATCTACAAGTTAGGAGGAGTATATATGGTACGTGTTTTTATCTCTACTATTTTCCCTGAACAGCACTTGTTCTTACCTTCTGCCCACTCTTACTCGGTATGCATATATGAGAGAAAACCAAAACAAAATTCTTACCTAGATCTCTAATAATAATATAACGGATCAAAGTATTCAAACTTTGCCTTAAAATACAGAGGAGTTTAGGCTACTTTTTATCACCCGTCAACCGCTCATCATTCAATTATATTCTCATCTTACCAAAACCACATTCCCACTTGACACATTTACCCCTAAAAGAGGGGCATTATAGTCTTTTTTATCCATCTCTCGTCTTTTCAAAATCTAGGATCCCTAATATCTATTATGGGATGGATAGAATATCACGTATATATTGCAAGCATAAATATTGTGAAAACTGTGGGTCTGGAGAGTTGCCATGCAGCTCTGTACCACCCAAGAGCGATATGCATGATTGGAATATATCCAACATTGTTTGCCATCCATTGTTGTCTGGTGAGTGGTGACATACATGATACATGGTCTTCCCTACCTGATCATCTATACTCAGAGGGAAAATGATATCCAAAAGTACTTCAGGACTCCTAAGTTAGCTAGCTGCACTTTACCTACCTCACAGGAGGATATATCATATCGATGCTACATGCATGGCTAAACAACCAATTTCACAGTAAACCTGAATAACATAAAAGTTATGTCGAAATTATTAAACATCTCGTGCTGATTTCAGGACTACATGACTACTGTCCTAGACGCAAATTAAACCGCAAGCTAACTTGATCAGTATTCAGTACTGTCCCTGTCGATCCCCTGAAGGATCATACCCAGTGCATGCATGGCCATGTACGTACGCACTATACCATATATTTTGCTAGCTAAACATGCACAAACCCTAATTGCTAGCGCATATGTATGTCTAGTTATTATTACATATATAATTAGAGTCTTAGAGAGCGAGAGAGATGAGAGAGGATAGCTGGGTAGTACTTAGTAGCGTCGTCGTCGACCCATGGGTTTGCACGCTGGTAAGCAGATGGATAGCTTGCTAGTTGCTACGCATATGCAGGACAAGAAGATGGATCAATCGGCCGGAAAGCAGCGCACCTAAAAAACCTTCAGAAAGGCAGGTGCCTTTTCCACAAGGGTTACACCAACCATGCATCTCGACTTTTTCTTTCTCTCTCTCCTCTGCAGCAGCAGCAGCTGCTGCTAGTAGTGGAGGAACAAATCGATTGCAAGGTGGAGCAAAGAGAGCGGGGGGCCGGGGGCCATGGATATATTCAGCTTAGCTTCCTACTCAGCTCGTAGCTAGAGCTAGCAAGCAAAGAGGTACTGTTTGTGTGATGATGGCGTGCATTGGCTAGCTACGACTACTGCCCGTCGATGATCGAGCTGAACCCCCACTAGCCAGACAGTTGAGAGAGAGAAGAGAAGACTGATGAGCTCGCCAGCAGCTGAGATGATGATGATGATGATGATGGTGATGCTGCCCCCATGAGCCCTCTCTTGCTTGGCATATTTGCGCCATCATTCACCCATTTGGCACCGCACGATCGATTGTATTGATCTGCATTAATTTGTGCGCTTTTGATGGCGATCGTGCCGAATTACCTGTTTGTAAGCAGATAAAATCCGTAATATATAGGGCCAGGGCATGCATGGTTATTCCTTGCGCCGACTTGTATATCTATTGTCCTGCTTGCACATTTGCATAGCTCCAGATGAGATTTTCTAAGAACTGGTAAAATCTAACTCTAAAATCTAATCATTTAAGCGATGGAAAAATGTGGCGTCGTCAAACCCGATTAGCCGTTGGGTTCGGATGTGTGCGTGTGCCTGCAAAAGATGCCGCAGCTAGCTTTGCTAGGTCGAGGCAGGACAAGGTGATGACAGGTGGGCCCCGGATGTATGTTTAATATTCGCTTGCCAGTCACTCCGGGCACATGCATGTGGCTACCCTAGATACGTACCGGTACTGCATTTTTTTTAACCAGCAAAATGTGCAGTCGAATGGATACGGTCAGGGATGGCGCTTGGGAGACTAATTTTATAATTTTTTTGAAACGGTGGATTAGCTCTGCAAATTTAAAATAAAATAAATGCTAGCCTTGGTCGGCTGGGCTGGGCTGCAAGGCCGACCTGGGCTTAGCTTGCCAAACTGCCAAAGGCTATTCTTATATTGTAATTACCAGGATTAATTTCTTCTGCGCTTGTGACAGAGTTTTTTGATATTCGGTGATTTAATTCCTTTTTGGCTCTGAGAAAAGAAAAAAGAAAAACAACCAAGAATCGCACAATGCAGTTTTAAAATATTTATGATGATTGCATAATTTGGTTTTAGTGTTTTTTTCAGAAGGTCGATTGCCAGGGTGTTCAATTTGTCTCTACATTCAAAGTACGCTAAAATTAGTTTCTTAACTAATCTGAACTTGTAATCTAGGATTCCTAATGGAACAGTAAATTAACACAAAAAACTACATTACTCAGCTAACCTAAAAAATCAGCTACACATCCTACAACTGCGTATCATTCAATACTTACGCTAGCTAGAAAGAAAATTACCTCGGGGATCGTAGGCAAGAGAACAATCAATTTTTATGTTGCTGTAAGCGTACTTGTTAATTGATGGAATTGGTCATATGATCTTGTGCATTCTAGTTTGTTTTCTTCTTTTACTTGGTCATGCATGCAATAAGTGGCCTAATGAGCTTAATTAGGGTTTCAGTTAGTACACCGAGCTGAGTCCGATCCAGGGCGTGTGATGGCATGCATGTTCAGTATATTAGTTGGATCAGGTGAAGTCTGTGCATGTAACAATCTCCCTACGAGGAGCAGAATAAAAGGCGAAGAACTCTGCTCTATTCTGTTCTCTGAATATCTTCAGAGTACTGTAGCTAGTTCGACGAACTTTAAATTTCGTGACAACGTGAGAGTGCAGAGTGATTCATAGCGTGAGAGATCTAGATGAGGCTAACTAAGGACAAGATCTAACGTGAGTGATCTCCGATAAGTGAACTCAGACAAGCCTCAGCTAGTTGTCGTTGTAATCTTTCCTTTATCACAATCTAATGCACTAAGATGGACGCGTATCGCTATTATCAGTTAGGAGACTCGAATCTTGGTAAATCTATACGTGTTTTTCTATGAGAGAGGTTATTCATACCTTCATACATTCTTACCCCGCTGCTGAATTTGATTTTTCCAGGCAAATCTACCGACCTAGCACGTAGACACATCTGCCGATCCAAAATGTATCAACAATATTCACAACCAAGATATATTGTGATAATACAAGTTCATTGGCTTCAACTAACATATGAGATTTACATATGCATTGTTCCATGTTCTTCAACTAACATATGAGATTTACATAAGCAATCCATTAGAAGTTTGAGAGCACCGTTACGGTGCATTCTACTGGTAGTATTATACTTTCAGTAGATCAATCCTAGCCATCGATTTTAAACGGTAGTTTGATATTTTTAATTTGATTATGGGTATAACCATTATTAGCGATTTTTTATATAATACTAGCCCATCTCCACATTTAGAACTACGCTAGAAGCAGCGTACCAGGAATATTGTAATGTTAGGGTTTCATACATAAAAAATTACCACTTTAATCCTCACATCTAAATTTTTTGGATGATTTTGCCCTCTGTATATTCTACTACCCTCATTAAGGTAGTAGTAGAAATTAATCTGAACCGTTCAAAAATTAAAAATTAATAGTTAAGATGCATTCTACTACCAGTAGAATGCACCGTAAAAATTGTATTCAATTAAATATTCAGTGTTCCAACAATTTCCATCAATGGTAGACATCCATTTAGAGGAAATATACATGTTTTTTCTCTACATATCGGGATCGACCTTTGTGTCGGTCGGATCTTGTATTTGATTTGCCAATAATGCATGGTGGCTGACAAGGCTTTCTTCGAGTGCGGTCTCTCGGAGGTGACAAGCCTATGCCCTTTTGTCGTTCATTCATTCATGTAGGCTAGCTAGCTCACGTACGTACTGTAGGAGTTTAATTACCATGTTTTTGCTCTTGCCAAACGCCAAAGACGACAAACCGTAGCTAGGAGCTGGAAACAAATTGAGCTATATGGCTGTGGCCCCTTGATGCTTCCAAAAGCTAGAATTGATACGCCAAGCTATGTAGATGTGGTGGTGGCTTTTTTCGATCTGTCGGGGACCATGCAATTAGAAGTTAGCAGTAGGTAGCTAGCAATTCTGAAATGTCCAAATTCATAATCTAGCTACATTAGATCGTGCAATAATTTAGTGAAAAACATTTTCTTTTTATTTGGTCAGAGCAAGGTATATCTACGACTCCGGGGTGAACCTATGTGTCTCTGCTACTGTTGACATCGCCAAAGTGCACCTCGCCAGGGGCGGATCTACAATACTACCTAGTTACCACAAGACAGCAATACACTATTGATTGACCTAAATATCTATCTCTAATTTAGTATTGATGATAATAATTTGACTTATCTAATGACCTTAATATCCTAAGAGCAATCACAATGTATTTGGTAAACCAGTCTGTAGGGGTGAGTCCAGAGTCTATAGGTATAAAAAGAGCCATAATAGTAGCAATTAAACGGGTCCTATCAAAGGTAAAAAAATATCCACGTGCATGTACCCCCACTTATTATTTCTCGGCACTATACATTAGTTTATCCTCTTACGACGGTTCATAAAATCTAACTCTAAGAAATCATGTATTTAGAGTTGTGGACGAATTAAAGTTATTATTTAGTTGAGCAATCTGATTTTTAGTTTAGGCTGAAAATAAAAGCTTAAACTATTTTATTTTACCATGTAAACTCTAAATTCAACATATATATATATATATATATATGTGTGTGTGTGAGCTGTAGCTGCAACGCACATGCACTAAGAATTGAATTACTCCAACTTGAAAGTTAGAGGCACGCTAAACCCTAAACATGGCCGTATTTTAGTGGGCTACGCAGCATTGGGCCCTGTTGCTGCGTAGGTGGGCCTGACGGAACGTGCGAGAGGAAGTCATCTGTTGGCCCATGATGCTCAGCTCCGTACGCGGCTGGACCATCCGTCGTCGCGCTCGCAATCACACAGGCTGGCCCGGGACGATTCACTAATCACGGCTCCCGATCGGACGGACGGACGCTGAGGAGTCGCCCTCGCGTCGCCTCCGCGGAAATCGTGACCGTCGATCGCCCACTCGCGTCGTACGCCACACGTGGGCCCGGGCCGCGAGTGGGACTGGGACCCCCCTACCGTCCAAGTCAAACGCAGCCACGACGCATGTTCCTCCATACTTGAGATTTTTTTAAGAGAATAGTCAAGGAGAAGGCTTGCTTGGTTGTATGCATGCTTTAATTTGCCTAATGCTTTAAGCTTAGAGAAAAAAATTCTTAAATACCGTTACAATTTTAGAATTTTTTAAAAACGATGTCAGTGGTGTAAGCGACACATCGACGACCTATTTTAAATTGTAAAAATTGTAATAATATATTTGTAGCTATCTCTTAAGCTAAAGTGGGAACAATATCCATATATTTTTTGGATCATAAAATAGTTGGCCACAAGATAAGTCTATTTCATATATTGGACATCATGTGCTAAGAACTTTGTGACACCTAAAAGTGTGATAACGAAACAAACACTTATTAATGAAACAAACAATTATGAGAGTTAGTCGCATTAGCTCGTCAAACCTAACCTATGACACGTTAAATCATGGCCACTAACAAAACACGCTCTCCATCCCAAATCTTGTTGTCACAAATTGTACCGTATGTAGTATTAATATATCAACTTCCATTAATTTAGATAGTCGTTCTGTATTATTATTACATAATGACAACATAATTAATTATGTGATAAGAGCGACACACCATCGGCTTTTTTAGTAACACACTCGTGCAATGCATGTGCTAAGAAATTTGATTGATTCATAAATTTATTTCAGATCTCCCTTTGTTTGGACATCTGTATGTATGTGCTTAAAGACACAGCATTCGTCAGTACGTATGCATGGCTCCGTGACGCTTTGACGTGTCGCCTTATACTTGCAAAAAAAAACATTTGTGCCAAAAGCTAAAAAAAGACTGTAGAAAACAGAATAAAACTAACAAATGTTTTTCGGCCCAATCCCACACCGGCCCGGCGGGTGAAGCCAACGGTGACCCCACCTGTCAGTGACAGTAATTAGGTGACACACAGTAGCCTCGCGTAGGGAGAGAGAGACACCTCACCGGCCTCCGCCTCTCCAGCCATCCTCCTCCCCACTTCACCTCACGAGTCTCACGCCTCCGCCCCCCTCCTTTCTAGAGAGAGAAAGCGCAGCAAACGCCTAGAGAGAGGTAGGAGGAGAGGGGAGGAGAGGAGGCAGATGGAGAGGGCGGCGCCGGTGAGGAAGTCCCACACCTCGACGGCCGACCTGCTGGCGTGGCCGCAGCAGGCCGACGGCCCAGCCACGCCGTCGCCGGCACGCCGCCCCCACCAGGTAAAGCTCCGCACCGCACGCGCGCGCCCTGTCGCCGACGCTTGCCTCCCCGTGCTGCGGTGCTCTGTTTTTTTAGTCAGCTCACTTTGGCTGATTTTCTCTGGTTGGGCGAGACGCAGCCGTCGGAGGCGCTGAGGAAGGTGGTGTTCGGGGGCCAGGTCACGGAGGAGGAGGCCGAGAGCCTCAACAAGAGGTGAGGGGATCCGGGGTGGGAGATGGGTTCCGCCTCTTCTTGCCGTCCCGGCTCTTGCTTTCGCCATTTCGATCCAGATCAAGCATGATCTGAACTTGTACTTAGTTCAGAGCTTTAGTGATTCATTTGTTCCGTGACTGCGTGTGTGCTTCAGGAAGCCATGCTCAGCTCCCAAGTGGAAGGAGATGACCGGGAGCGGCATTTTCACCGCCGGGGCCAACGGAGAGGAAGAGGAATCCGGCACCACCGCTGCGACGCCCGGCCGTGCCCCCTCGCGCAATTACCAGGTGCTGGTTTACGAAATCGAATAAAGCTTCCTTATTGGTTGATGCTGCTGCTGCTGTTTTAATTCTGTGATGCTATGTGCTAAGCTGTTGTTGATGAGCACTCACATTGTTATTCCTGTGGTGTATTGTAACACAGGAGTTCAAAGCATTTGGTTGCATATGGTCTGAGGTATATTCGTCAGATTGGGCGTATCTTTGCTGGATTAAGTATCTGTTTGCTCATGTGCAATAATGTTGGGGAGTAAAGATCTTGGTTGGGCATGCTTGAACGTGTAATTTTGCAATGTAGTTAGCATGAATGCTGCGAGAAAAACTTGTGACATTGTTAATGCATAATCAACTTTTCAATGGAACAAATTAGAAATTCGAATTGATGGGTTGAACAGAATCTAGTGATCCAAAGTCGTGCCAATTGTTTGATTCGAAACCTATTAGCTTTTTTATGCTGTCCTGCCTTCTTCAAATGTCAGCAACATGTATGATATATTATAGATCTGATTATGAGGTAACAGATCCAAGTTCAGCTGTCCTACTGTAGGGCTAATTTAGTGCTGAAATTGAACATTGCTACTAGGCTTTTTTCTGTAAGGGGTTACTGTTGCTTCATCGTTTGTCACTTCAGGATTTCTGGTGTACTTTAGTGAGTCAGTGATCCTACAACACTTGATACTGTTTTCCAAAAAAAACCTAGACAGGGAAGAATAACGTCTGAAAAGATATATTACCGTATGCCTGATATAAACCCAGGATAAAGTAATCATAATGCATGGTATGACGTGAGAGTAAATCAGATTTTTGTAACTGCAGGCAGTTAGCACTGTGAGCCACATTTCGTTTGCTGAGGATGGAAGTGTTCCTCCCAAAAAGCCAACTTCGGTGGCTGAGGTAGCAAAGCAGCGTGAGCTTAGTGGTACGCTGCAAAGTGAGGTAGATAGCAAGATGAAGAGACAGATTTCAAATGCAAAATCAAAGGAGCTCAGTGGTCACGGCCTCTTTGATGACCCTCAAGATGCAAGGTCTAATGGGGCTAGGAACACAGCAAATGGAAGCGCTGCCTCACACACACCTGTGAAAAATGCAAATGTACTGCTACTCGTCTGGTACTTTGTGTGATTTCTGCATCCTGAATTGGTACCTAACAAATGTTATCATCCTTATACAGGTGAGCAGCTTCTCGTTTGGAGATGCCAACACTGACAGCGTAACGAGAACCGCAAAGAAGATAACTGGCAAGAAACTCACTGATCTCACAGGCAACAACATATTCAAAGGAGACGAGGCCCCTGTGTCTGAAGAGAAGCATCTGAGCACCGCAAAACTGAAAGAAATTACTGGTAGTAACATATTTGCAGAAGGACAGGCACCAACCCGAGCGTACCATAGTGGAAACCGCAAGCCTCCCGGTGGTGAGAGCAGCATTGCGCTGATTTAGCATTCTGATGGACATCATCGTTGTCCATGTTTTCCTCTTTAGGACGAATCATAGGAGTTGGTCCATCAGCAGATTGAGCTGTCAGTTTGCTTTCCTGTTTCCATGGTTAGGCCTAAGTTTGTTTTCTGTTGTTGTGGTGTGACAGGTGATGGTTTATTGGTTTTCTAGCTTAACATTTGTTGTGCTCATGTAGTATGGTTTGGTCAGTCACTTTGCTGTGACACACTCAAATGAAACGAGGAACCTAATGTCGTGCCCTCCAGTTTCTGTGACTGCGGATGCCGTTGCTTGTGTACGCCGGATCTGTACTGTTGACAAAAATAATAAATTGGTTGGTATGTTGCCTCATAAAGTAATAGTATGATACAGCTATGAACTTCAGGTGCATGTTGTCGTCGCGGTCCCTCTTGTGGCCCTCAAGAGGACATCGACGTCGTTTATGCACTAACTGTGAACCAAGTGGGCAGAACCGGCATGTTTTTCATGACGAATGAGGTGTGTTTTCTGTGTGATGGAGACCTCGGGCCCCGTAGTCGGCCTTCGGTTGCTGGAGCTGAAGTAGCGGAGAGCATCTAGCTTGAGCACATCCCCCAAAAGATGTGAGCCAGGGACTGCTCGGCCTCTTGTAAGTCGGTCGCCGCCGCATCATCGTTTGGTGGGACTGTGGGAGTCCTTCGATCGGTCAGTTTGGCGACTGCTTAGGCGCATATTGTGCTTGAGGGTGTAGCTATCTTTGGCCGCATACTTGGAGTTTGGGTGGAAGTGGCAGAATCCCTCTGATTAGGTGTCTGCGTTTTCCCTTTGCCAATTGTGGCCATCATGCTGCTGGTGTGCTTCTGCTTCTTCCTCTTCTAGCTCTTAGACGACTCGCGTGCAGAGTTAACAAAATAGTTTTGGGACCGGATACCGCTCGGACTCGAGATAACGGTTACAAAAAAAATTCGATTAAATTTTGTATTTCAAAATCTGAATTCAGATCAGTTCGAGAAACGGTTTCAAATTCGGTTACCGCGATAGGCACTTCGGTTACCGCAGTACGCACTTCGGTTACTGCTGGTTCAGTACCGAGCTCAGTAACCGCGGTACCAGGCTTGATTACCACGGTACCGGTCAGATAATTTTTCAAGAAAAAATAAAGATTATAAAATCACAGAAAATTATTTTTCGAGATAAATAGAAAACTTATAATATCACAAATTTTATAAGTTTACAATAAAATACAAATTACAAAACAACATTGTTAGTTAGCAATTCGAGTATTTCTAACTTATCATTGCTGGCTCCATTGGTTATAAGCGGTATTATATTTATCAGTAGACATTAGTTATAAACCACATGAAATAAGAATGTTTGCTTTGTACTCATCAAGTATGATATTTTATTTGATCAAACATATGACATTAATCCAAGTGGCCTCATGTAAAGAATCAAACAATAACGAGTGGAGAAGATTAAAAAATAAATTATTTTTATATTTTGTATTTTTGTCCATCTTGCTTGGTTCATAACTTTATAATAGTTTAATATTTTTGAAAACTAATTTCACCATAAATCATATTAATTTACCTACTATTTTTAGGAAGTTTTTCAATTTTTTTTTCATTTTTTCAATTTCAAATGAAACCGGTTGGTACGCCGGTACCGACCGTGAGCGTTATGTTGGTTACCAAGCGGTAACCGTGGTTTCCGAATGGTTTTATTAACCCTGCTCGCGTGGTTGTCCCAAAAACTTCATAAAGATGGTTTCCAGTCGGAGACACGAGGGCCTCCTCCTTTGTCACATAGAGGTTGGCCATAGGAAAGAGGGATAGGAGAGTAGTCAGGTGGCTTGACCACTAGCTTGTGTGCCATATCATGGTCGATGATGCTATTAAACACGGGTTTGTCCAAGACATGTGGAATGGTGTTTTGAACCTTTGTGAACCACAGGATGAAGTATCATAAGGATTTGCCCTTATTACATTTGACCTACTTAAGGTCTCAAGGCTTCCCTAGCTACTCGTAAGTGCTCTAGAAGACGGTGATCAGCTAATCGCAAGCATCTTTCTAGGATGAGATAGAGTTGGCCAGAAGATTAGTGAACCGGTTCCTCGCTATTTTGGAGAGGACGGTTCACAAGTAGTTTGCCATGATAAGATCCTTGTCATCTATCACCAGGATGAAGCTCTATTCATCTCCCCTTTGTTGAGGACTTAGGGTACGACTGCATAGGACTTGTCGAGGTTGGTTCACCTTATCGTACTAACAATCAGTGTCATAGTGGTCATTGAGGATATTCCTGAGATCCTTCCCATAGTTGTACCTAGAGAGTGTGTGATAGAGATCTCGTAGAGGGAGGTCAAACCTTTTGGCCCGATTCATACTTGATGACCTTCAAAGTTGTCGGTGAGTGCTAGATCAAGTGGTGCAATTAGAGGAAGCCTTATGGATATTCCTTGGATCTTAAGTCATGGATGTAATTATCGTTGTTGTCCTTTTGATGATAGGCAAAATGATAGGCACAATGGGGCTTGTTAGATCAAGGAGTGTCAACAATAGATCGAGGATAACACCAACGCTATAGACATTTTTCTAGGGCATGAGGTAGATGTCCTCCCCTAAAGAGCTTGCAGTTTACTGTCAGAACCTAACCAAAGCCCTAACTTAACAGGTCTCTTCGACAGCCTTGCGACGTTGGAGATCCTCTTGAGCTTTACGTTATCGGTGTGTCACTTCCTCCTCCTCTTAAGCTGTGTTTTGTCGCCATTGCTAAGAGCAAACACCTCTCAGGAATGAATAGTTAGAGTCAGACTCGAGTTAGGTGTCATAGTTAGGACTAAAGTTAGAGTCACAGTTAAAGTAGGAGCCAAATCTAATTCCCTCATTCAAATAGGGCCGAATGAGATGACTTCAAGACCAAATCCAACTTGAGACAAGGTGGAGGTATGAATGCCAAGCCCCTATCATGGCTGACGATGGAGTCATGGCCACAGAACCAGAAGATAACTCATGTGAGCACAATAGAGTGAGGCTACCAGCTTGCTGATGAAGCTCTCAAAGAAGATGATACTAGTTGATAAAGAGAGTTATTGGTGTTTTGATGAAGTCCCTGGTACGCCTAGTCACCCACTATTGATGGAATATACAACAAGTAGAGTGAATGTGGTAATTGCATATCTTAATTGAGATGGTACACAATTTATATAGATTTAAGTCTTTTTGAAGAGAATAATATATTGCATCATACTCTTATTGTCTATATTGACAGAGCCGGTGAGAGCAAATCTCGAGCAGCATGGTGTATGAAATTATAAGTCTTAATTGCTTAATGTCTTGACATAAGATTGCAATGTATATTGGCATGCTTCTTGAGACCCCTACTTCATCTTATATATACGAGAGTCATATTTATAACAACTGAGTTGGTTAAAAAGTACTAAACTCTATGTCATAATATATCTATCGTATAAAATTCGGTAACCTATAATATTATATCATCTATCAAATCATACTACCTAAATATTAAATATACTAGTTGTGGGGGATATACCCCCGGGTAGCCCACAGACCTCATTTCTGGCTGTTGGGCCAGGCAGAAGGCCCGTCAAGCCCATCACACCAACCCCGCCTGAGCCAGCCGAAAGCAGCGCGGCACATTAAATGTGACGGGATGCAAAGCGGTCGGAGGCTCCAGGCGTGACAGGTGCATAGGACTGCCGGGCGGCGTCAGACCAGGGAGCAGTTGGGGAGTAGGCAGCACG